>JAYMFT010419340.1:0-17739 GCA_038088735.1 Panulirus argus | reverse complement strand
CAACTGACTCACTTCCCAGGCTCTCTCATCCCCAACAGACTGCATACTTGCCCCTCTCTCCAAAACTCTTGCATTTATCTCCCTTACCACCCCATCCACAAACAAATTAAACAACCATGGGGACATCACACATATGAGTGACTACAGCATGCAATATTCTTTCTAGCAATGGTGGGAGAATGCTGGTGACATTTATGGATAACTAGTGGAATTAAGCATTAGATAGGAATTGAAATAAGCACAGGAATAGATATTCAACTGATGATAATAGCAGTAAACCATGTAATATTAGCTGATGACTGTTAAAGTTTAAGTGTTATGTGTAAAACTTATTAATAAAGGCTTCTTCCAAATACAGGGCAGCTATTAAAAAATCAAACTTCAATGAAACAATCATTACATGTATAACACCTTACATTACTGTAACACCTCACAAACAGTCTGTTGTTACCCTTGTTCCCACGCACTGTGCTTAATTATATTTACTTACAATCTGCCTCTATATCCAAAGCTGATGCTAAATACTCAGGTACAAATGGCTAAATCACAACAAATTCTAAACCTTATTTTATTATCACTCATATGAGACAATTAATAATACTATATAATAGGAAATTTCAGTATGAAATGGGTATTCCGTACAAAAATATGATAACACATTTCTGCATTTTTCTCTTGGTCTACAGTAATTCATAAAAATACAAACATAACTGTGACCCTTTACAACAATAATTGTGCTGCGCTCAAAATACGTTCTTTTTATTGCAATATATGCCAGAAGTATATAACCAGACTCCTACTACTAAATAAATGATTTTCGTTAATGCTTATCCTAAATCAATCTTAGTTTAGAATGCCCACATATGCTGCATGTCTGAAGGAAACACAGAATTAACTATGACAAAGTATCACACAACATTTTGAATATGTGACATGTATTCAGTATCTACATATTAACACACATGTTTAATAACAACAGAACTCTTTGACGTGTTTAAACCGGAAATATCGTTTTAAGTATTATTGTAAGAGTAACTGGTGAACTCTGTATGTTACTGCTAGAGCACTAATGACTGAATGAAATTCAATTGCTTTATAAAAATCAACTATCGGTGAACTACATAAGTTACTGCTAGAACTCTTACAACTGAATTAATTGCATCTGCTTCAAAAAACTAGATAGTAGATAAAACAAACCTGTAACCTTGATACTTATCACTTTCGTACAATGACACGTTTTATCTTACAACTAAAAAGTCTTAAATTTCCCATGAAAAATCTGGCACGGAAAATGCTATAAGGCATTTTATGAAAAGCTTTTCTTTAAATTCTATTTTTTTTTTTCACTTTTTAAAATTTAAAAACTGCAGTAGTATTTCAGAGCTTTAATAACTGATTATTTTTTAATGATTTGTCTATACACAAACAGACAGGAAAAATGGTGCCTATTAATGCAATGATAAAAAATATCTTTAACAATATCAACTTTGTCTAATTACCTGGTACCTGAAAATACATTGTCTTAACTTCCTACTGCAAGATCCCCTTATGAGGGTCTCCCATATTATTACATTATTATCGGTGAATACCAAATTCTTTTATCATGAAAAATATATGTTCTTGAATCTTTGCAAAAACTTTCATCTAATGCCAATGAGTTCACACAGATTTGCTAACCTTAACAGCACCAATACAAATAATTCCAATCAAAGGACAATGAATAGCACTTTGAATAATACCACCTATTCAAAAAGATGACTATTTCTGTTATAATACAACTGCTTATTTCATAGGTCAAAATGTTTGTAAAATGTGTTGCATCTGACCTTCAGTGAAAAACCCTATCAAGGACTGATAAAATATGGGTGGATATCAACAAGATGTCAAAAAGAATTCCACAAAAATACTAATGTCAATGTTCCTTGTAAAGACAGCTTTTAAGGGCAAACATACTTTTTGAGATTCTGAGGAGAAAAGAATTTTCACTAAAATCAACCCTTATTCCAACCAATAAATTTCTTTTATGTAATTTCTAATATCAATGGCTTTATACTACAAAATATCTAATTCTAAAACATACAACATTCTTTTCTGCTTTCTGAAAAAGTTCCCAAATTAACAGTTCGGAGTCTGACAAGCAGGGATACATCACATAAGTCTACTCATCTGTATGTTAGGCAAGAATGCAGCAAGCATTCCATATGACTGCTTTGACTCCCTACTCATATGGATCAGTTTACCATTAGTAGCAAGGTCAACTGAGGATGATCACTTAGAAGTAAGTATGAACTAGCCTCAAACCTAAAATAAAGAGCTTAAGAGTTAAGCATTATAACACCCAGCTGTTTACAAACAGATCTTTTAAATGGGTAAAATGTTTCATTAAAAAAGTAATGAAATACAAAATATTGGTACAGCATTTTCCTTCGTACTTCTTCATAATCACAAGCAATCTAATATATATCAAAATATATGATATTTATCAACAATATCTATAATGGTATGTAATGAAATACTAAAGCACAGGTTAAATACAACCACACCCTCAACAGTACAATAGAGTTAACATTTTTTCTTTCATAAAACAAAGTTAAAGCTTATCCTTTTTCTTCTTTCTTATACATGCTCAACCTTTCCTATCTTAGCAAAGGAGTACCAGAAACAGCTTTCAAGGAGAATCCCTGCTTTGTTCCTCATCTGCTTCTACTAAAGATGTCAATTATATACATATTGTAATGACTACAAGTTATCTAATCCATAGCCTAGCCTATATGTAACTTAAATCCTAATATTTTCCATAGTTCAAAAGTTTGTAAATGTGTCACAACCTTTAAAACCAATTCTCCAAATACAGTCAACAAAATTATAGATGTTGATTTCGCTTTCATCAGTTCAAATTGGTTGCGTTGTCTATGATATAAAAAAAATCATTTCATCACTATCTGAAGTGGTCAGAAAATTTCATTAATAACTGAAGTGAGTCAAAATCTGACAACAGAAAAGGAAAGACCAAGAAAGGTACCCAGGAGCATGAAAATTTACAGAAATAGTAATGGTACAGGTTGAACCTCTGTAATCTGGCGGCCTTGGGACATGGCCATTGCCGGATCACAGAAAATGCTGGAAAACAGAAATTTACCCCTAAGGGAACTCCCTTTGTAAACATATGTCCGACCCCTAGTCTTTCCAGCTCATTCCACATACATGTTGCTGTGTTATCAAAGGTAGAATAGAATATAAAACATGAATTAATACAATTAATACAATCAAACAAGATTTTTGTTGTTACATCAAATTGCATCAAAAGTACATCAGGGTCAGCAGGGTCTTCATGGTCAGCAGATACTTGCACATCAGGGACAGAGGAGGTGCAGGGTAGTGGATTTTCTATGCTGGAATGAGCCTAGGCAGTGTTATTAAAGACCTTCTTCAACCACTGCTCCAAAGTAGCAAGCTTCTGGTACTATGGCTTCCTCCTAATCAATTTTTTTTAATCAAATAAACAGACATAATTTCTTGTTCTGTTATAAAGTCCCTTTGCTCCAGTCCTGCAATTAAATCTCTCACTATCTGGATACATTTATCAACAGAAATTCTTTCTTTCACTTTCTCTTTTTCCTCTGCACTTTCTTCATAATGATCTCATTTCTTCTCAACTAGATGAAACATCTCCACGATTTCTTGATCAGTTGGTTGATAAACAACAGGCTCATCATTATCAATGTTCATCCATTCCTCTAGGTTTTCCTCTTAATCTTTTGGTTATTGCAAGACACTTCAGGTTAGTCATACTCCTAGCATACTCGACCAATTCTTGGATCAATATCTTTTCGCTAGAAACTCTAAATCTAGAAAAGTCTGGTTCATTCCTTTCATTGTCCTGAAACATTAAGCTTGGCCACAGTTTGTGCTAGCCACCTTGCAATGTACTTTTCTCAACTTTATTCCCAGCAGAAACTAATGACCATACCGTATCCTTTAAGTTAAATTCCTTCATGAAATCTTCAGGAAGCTTCCCATCATTCAGTGTGACAAGGAAATGGTGCATGAACTCCGATCTGAACTCAGATTTCAATGAACATAATATGCCCTGGCCACAGGGCTGAATCAGAGAGGTGCAGTTAGGAGGGAGGCATAGACTAAAAACATTGTCTTTTATCAAAAGTTCTGCTTTGGGGTGTGCTGAATAATTAACTAAAATAAAAAACATTTTACACTTTGGATCAAGGCCAACAGAATTACAGTGTGCTCTAGCTTCAAGTGCAAAGTAACTTTCAAATCATTCAAGAAAAAGTTTAGCTGTCATCCACCCTTTTTAGTACCACAGAAGACAAGTGGAAGAATTTTCACTCCTTTAAAGGCCCTCAGGTGAACACTCTTATCAATTACCATCAGCTTGGTTTTATGTGTTCCTGCAGCATTGTTGCAGCCATGAATTGTTACCCTAACTTTGGAATCCTTACCCCCAGATGGAGACTCCTCAATATCTCGGGCAAGGGATTTTGTGGCATACAACACTAATACAGGGCAGATTCGTCAGCATTATACACTTGTTCTGGGACTAAGTTTTCTGCTACCACTAACTGAGCAAATTCATCCACAAACTTTGTCGCAGCTTCTGTGTCAGCACTACGCTTTTCACCGCACACACTATGTACTGAAATTCCATGTCTCCACTTAACCTTGTGTAACCATACTTGCGAATATTCAGTCATAGTCTAGCTTTAGTTTTCTATGAAAAACTTTAGCATCTCCCCAGAAATGCTTACACCTTCATTACGTCTGAGCTTAAACTACCTTATAAGTGCACTGTCTAATTCTGTACCCCTGGCATCTTTCAAAGTTTTCCGAAACTTTAAACTTTTCTGGCTTCCATTTTCAGCAAAAACTTAAAAATCTGCTACTTTTGTTCCTTTAAGTCATACACAGTTGACTATCCAATATCATAGTACTCACACAAAGTCTTTACAGAGATTCCTTTATTAACACTAGCACCATCTTCTGCACCTCTTGGTCTCTTGGATGAATATAAGAAATTAAGAAGACTGTTAATTACTTCAGCTGTAGTGTAAACAGATTTTGGCACCTTAGCACTGCTAACTTGCTAACAGCACCACCCTAGTGGCAGATCCACAAACTAATGGCGGCAGATTCAAAACATGCCGGACCACAGAGGACCGGATTAGAGAGGTAAAACCTGTACTGTGTACCATAATGTTCAGTCTGAAACTGATTAAAAACTGGAACTAAAACGAAAAGTTGACCTCACAAAGTTCATAATGAAGAAGAAAAAGATGACAAGAATTTTTTCTTATCTCTTCAAATAAAAAGCCATTTAAATGAACAGAACCTTTACACAAGAAACCTTTTCTTAAAAATCTGTTTTGATAAAATGCCATGTAGTTGCACAGTAACATAAAACACAACCTTTGTAAGGCAACTGGGCATGTAAATCAAATCTTCACTATTTACCATATAATTCAATGCTTTGCATAAGCACACAAATTACTTAAAATATGTAAATAAAAAATCTTGATGTACATCATATAAGACAAAATAATTTAAAACCTGAAATTAGAATTAATAACGGATCACTATTCTGCTCCCTTGAGCTATAATCATACAAGTCAGTAGAAAAGTAAAAGATTAAAATGAGGACTCAGAAGCATGAAAATTTGGAGAAATGGTAAAAACACTGAGTACCACATAGCTGTGTTCAAACTTAACTACAAACTAGCACCACAGCGAAGAGCTGAACTCGGAAAGTAAATAATGTGGGAGAAAGATAAATTTTCTACACAAATCTCTTCTGATAATAGGTCATTAAGTTGTGTAATAAATTTACATAAATACAACCCTTATAAGGCAAACTGACATATAAATCTAAACTACTCTTCTACATATACCATGTCATTCAACACTATGCATACCCGAGTCATGTCACTTAACACATTATTATACACCTGATAGCAGTATCAGTAACATATCAAAGCATTCTACAATCTCGGGAGTCTTGGTTCCTTGAATCTTTCACCATTCACTTCAATTTCCACTTACATATATTGGATCATATGCATACAGCATCTTAGTTTACTGTTTAAAATGTAATCTGTTACACATGGAAGCACATAAATATGTATAACACAGAAGCGACAAAGAGGAAACAATTTCCTCTGAAAATGTTGGAGAATCCTTAGTAACTGAGCCATAAACTATTCAATATATGCAGAAAAATATATTCAAAGATATGTGTTACCTGATCAACTACTTATGCCATTAACTTCAACTCAAAAGAATTAGGAAGAAATAATGTAATACTTCTAAATACTTATGTATCTTCAATTCAGTCAACGATCAAATATCAGTATCTACTGATAATTATATAGTCAAAAGAAAATAATAGCATCATGGTTCTATCTTCTAATACAAGGGACAAAAAAATGTGAAAAGGTAATTACCAAAAAAACAAACAAACAACTACACTATTCTACTCAACAAAAACATATCTGTCCAACCATGGTATGCTGTTCTGTACATGTCACGAATGTTCTGCTCAACTCACAGTGAGATGTTTGGAGAGATATACATGAGGTACATTTAATCGATGGTGGAGTAACTAGCAACAGTTTGGATTCCTCACTTGAGGAGTAACACCAAGTAAGGGAATGCTACAAGAATGGTAAGGTACTATAAACGACTGGAATGAGTTATGAAGTGAGACGAGTAAACCTCAACCAACCCACATTGGAGGAAAGAAGGGTAAAGGGAGGCAAAGCACTTTTTTTAGCAAAATAGTACTTGACATGCTGAACAAACTAAGAAAATATGAAGTAAATGTGGGTGGCACTGGAAATTAAAAACCTGCTTGACAGGAATGAGATGGGGCTCTACAGTTATAAAGCTCCCTTCCCATGTGTAAAAACAAGTAATCACACAAGATGTCTTAATGTAATTCTATGGGATAAGCAACATTCACTATGTGCCTTGAATCTTAAAAAAGAAAAAAGAAAAAAGAAAAAAAAAAAAAATCTGAATCAACACACATTTCCCTTGTGCGAGGTTTTCCATGTACTTTCCCAGCTCCAGGTGGCCAAGGAATAAGAATCTTAAGGAAGTGTACCCATGAGTAAGCTCCGATCATTGTTCAACAATTTTGTTTCAATCTAAAAACCTAAACCTTCCCTTCTTGGAATTTTGATTTTGTAAAGCCCATCCCTATGAGAAGAGAATGCTCTAACCATTCTAATTATCAACCCACTGCTTTTATTACTACACTCTCCAAAGTCTTTGCAACTCATTAACTTTTACTTTCTCAAAGACTACGAATCCTATTCCCAATTTACACACCAGCTCACTTTCCTTTCCCTCTTCCGTTCAATACTTATGCCCATTCCTGTACTGAAAATTTTCTTCCCTCAATTTGTACCTGTATATCTTAGAAATGTGGATGAAGAAACATGGTCTAATTCAATGGTGCCAAAACGCAATTTCTCCATATATTTCGTTTCAAGTGAGATTCATTATTTATTTTGGCCAGTGCTCTTGTGAGCTGTGTGTGGATGCTGCTTCCCAAAGTTTCTGTGTGGACACCAGTCAATCAAGGACTGACTGTTACAACTTTTCCTTTTTATGAACTGCTAAGCTGTGAAAATCTCTTCTTCCTTTTGTCTTTTCCTCTTTCTGTAACCTTCCTAATCTTAGGAGTCGGGTCTACAAACACATGTGGAGCCCTAGTTAATGTCTACATTCTTTCTATAACTTTTTCTTTTCACCCAAGATGACCTTTAACTGGGGCTGCTTTGCCCATGCCATGTCACTATAAAGAAAAAATACATGCATATTCATTCATGTCTTTTACAGCATATCATAAGTATGGATATAGCCTCAAACAATGACAATACAAAAATGAAAATATTCCTGAGTAAATCTTTTCTATTTACTTGATGAAAAAGAAGTTATCTTGTACCTATTACATAAATTCAAAGATTTAGTATGAAATGTGACATCCAAAGTTTTATCCACCTTTGGATTGATGAGTATTCAATTTCATGGTTACTTCAGGATTCTTACATGAAGATAAGATACATGAATGCAAAGTGAATACAACTATACAAAGTAGACATCTTTTGATAATATAATCATCCTTTAAAACTGCTGTAATTTATCTTAATTTAAATATCTATAAGTGACTTATGAATTTAAGTCATATAAACCTAATCAGCACACAAAATTACAGTACATAACATGAAGATCTTAAACCTGATCTAACTACCTGATATTGCTAAAGGAAGAACGGTGCTTGCAGCAAAAACTCAAAGAGCTATGATTGCTTCTCTTCTATTTGTGAATATTCTTGGCTTTCCAATGCAACAGGTTTTGAGCAAAATATGACCATGTCTTGTTCAAATATGGAACATAGTACACTGTCAAACTAAATTACAAGTCTCTATCTATCTATATCCCTGATGCCAGTTCTCAACTGAAACTCCATCAAAGGGGTGGCCATGGGAATAGAGTCTCCATAGCTAGTGAACTCCAAAGCCGCTTCTTACCCTTTAGTGCCTCACCCTTAACAGGCTACTGACAGAGGGCAAGTCTAATACAGAACCAGTCTCCTTTACATTTGGTCTCTTTTATGTAAAAACTGAAGCATATAAGAAATATCATGAAAACGCCTGTTCACCAATGATCAAAATATTATCAATACTGACAAAATATTTGATATGCAAATCAATTCAACAACATTATGAAATGCTAAAGAAAGTCCAGCTCTACTGGTCTTTTACTGCTCATATCAAAGAATGGTATCTAAATAAATGGGGAGTGAAAGCTGGTGCAACGAAAGGCTAAAACATAGCCGAAAGAGGAGAGTAAAGATGCGTGAGCACGTGTGCGTGTGTAAAAGGATACTACCATAAATGAGGAAGCAAATATAATAAAGAATCCATGGTGTTTAGAGGAGAATTGGCACAATACACCCTCTGTTTTAACAGGAAAACGACATAATTGGAAAATTTATGATTCCACAGTTCCCAACAAATTTAAGCGTATATTTTTCTTGCATGAAGGAAATATATGGGTGGCATTTTCTCAACTCCACCTGTGATAACATACTATACCTTACCTTTAATTACCTTCCTGCCACAATACTCTTTCTGTGGGCTTTTGCAGCACTTAAAGATCTTGCCACATTCACTGGGTGGGACTTCAAGCCCAGAAGTGCAATGACGAGTGTTTTTAAGGTAAATGAAGGACAATGGAGGACTTCAGTGTCTTAGGTGTGGGAGCTTTACAGACAGTGAGAGGAGTCAAGTGATTTGCTGAATCAGTTTTTTGTCCTGCCAGAATGCAAAAGAAAAAGTGCAACTTGTACATCTCTCGCAAGAATAGTTTGATACGTATATGTCTGGTAAGAGTAAAACTGGTTTAGGAGATAAGTTGTTTAGTGCCTGCTGAGTCATTAGAGTTTAATTATGTTTCGTTTATACTGTGTTTATTGAGAGAGATAGAGGGAATTTTTTATTGTGTTTATTGAGAGAGATAGAGGGGATTTTTTATTCCAATTTTGCTTTTTAGTTTGGTTAGACAGGGTTGAGTGCTTTTGCAATAAATTCGGTGCAGAGCATGTTCAGGTGGGATCATACCGAAAGGATTTCTGTTTTGATGTACAGGTGTTGAATGCTTGTGGTTACTCTGCAGCCAGGGGCTGTTCGTGGTGATATGATTTGTGTGGCTTGTAGTTTTGTGAAGTGAAGCATAATCGAGGGTGAAGGGGGCACTTCTCTTTTTAATACAGCAACAGATAAAGCATGAGATGAAACACATCCCAATTAAGGACCATCTCTGATCAAAAGCAAAATAAGTAAGAGAAAAAGAATGTAGAATGTAGATGTAGAAGGTACTGAAGGACCCTTTCTTATTATGGCAAATACTAATGCTAGTGCCAGTGTTAAAGAATGCACCCCAAAAGGGTACAGGGCTTTGGCAAACAATAGCCGCATTTGCACATATCTGCTTTTTATCTGTCCTACATAATGTACTGAAACCATAGCTGAACTCTAAACACTATTACATGGTTTACCTCAACCAATTCATACGCCCTGGCTCATTCCACAGACACAATGTTGCTATCCAAATACCTTACTGATCTAATTCATTCAATCCCATGCAAAACAGAGAGAGAGAGGGGATATGTACAAATATGGATATTTCTCATTTGTTCTCAATATTACCTTGCAAAGGTGAGTAGAGTAAATCATTATAAATAAAAAGAAAAAGAAATACACTCACACATATATAATTATCATCATAATACTTGATCGCTGTTTCCTGTATTAGCGAGGTAGTGCCAGGAAACAAAGAAATACAGGCACTCACACACACATATATATACATATAAGCACATACATGTACATATACATATATACAAACATACATATATTTTGGCACCCTTCTCTGTTCCTACTTTTTGAAAATTAAACACTGAAGGAGAGGATTTCCAGTCCGCTGCTCCCATCCCTTTTAGTTGCCTTCTACGACACACAGGGAATATACACATAAATAGGCACACGTACATATTCATACTTTCTTGCCTTCATCCATTCCTGATGCCATCCAGCCCAACAGGACACAGCATCACACAAACACGTATATATATCATCATTAATATCATTATTATACTTGATCGCCATTTCTAGCATCAGCAAGGTAGTGCCAGGAAACATATGAAGGCACATCCACTCACCTAAATATACATATATGCACACACACACACATATACATATATATAAACAGATATTATCCCTGGGGATAGGAGAGAAAGAATACTTCTCACGTATTCCCTGCATGTCATAAAAGGCTACTAAAATGGGAGGGGGCGGGGGGCTGGAAATCCTCCCCTCCAGTTTCTGCTTTTCCAAAAAGGGAACAGAGAAGGGGCCAAGTGAGGATTTTCCCTAAAAGGCTCAGTCCTCTGTTCTTAACGCTACCTCGCTAACACGGGAAAAGGCAAATACGCATGGGGGGGGGGGGAAATATATACATACACATGTACATATTCATACTTGTCTGCCATCATCATTTCCCAATGCCACTCCACCCCACAAGAAACAGCATAAATGCATAAAAGAAAAGAGTGAAAAAAAAAAGGTAACATATTCATTGTCTTCTCCCTCCACCTAATTGCCACCCCCACAGTAGCAAGGTAGCATCAAGAAACAGATAAAGAAAGGCCAAGCCCGCTTATGTGAATCCATTCTCTAGCTGTCATACGTAATGCACTGAAATCACAGCTCCCCTCTCACATCAAGGGCTCATAGACCTTTCCATGGTTTACCCATGATGCTTTGCATACCCTATTTCAGTTCATTAACAGCACGTTTGCCCCAATATACCACAGTTCCAATTCACTCTATTCAGTACACATCTTTCACCCTCCTGCATGTTTAGGTTCTGATTGCTCAAAATCTTTTTCACTCCGTCCTTCCATCTCCAATTTGGTCTCCCTATTTTCCTTGTTCCCTTCACTTCTGACATACATATCCTCTTTGTCAACCTTTCTTCGCTCGTTCTCACCATATGTACAAACCATTTCAGCACATCTTCAGCTCTCAAACACACTCTTTCTATTACAATACATTTTTCTTATACTTTCATTAATTACTTAATCAAACCGTCTCACATCACATATTGTCCTAAACATTTCATTTCCAACACATCCATCCTCCTCCACACAGCCTTGTCCATAGCCTATGCCTCACACCATATAATACTGTTGGGAATACTATACCTTCAAACATACCTATTTTTGCCCTCCCATATAATGCTCTCTCTTTCCACACATTCTTCAATGCTCCAAGAACCTTCGCCCCCTCACCCACTCAATGACTCACTTCTACTTCCATGCTTCCATTCGCTGTCATGTTCACCACCACACCTTAGACACTTCACTTCCTCCAAATTTTTTTCCTTTAAAACTCAACCAATACTGACCATGGAGGAGAGTTGTGCATCTTCTAAGACTTGGTGTGTCTGAGGCACCCAGCGCATCCCTGCTAACCCCATGCACCCATCTCTCAGGGTACACTGCATCCCTGCCACCCATATGAGCATTCTTACATCCTCAAAAATAAGGAATGTGTCTTCTGCTAAGATGTAGTGTGTTTGAGGCACCCAATAATCCCTGCCAGCCTCATGCATCCACCTTTCAGGGAACACTGTGTCCCCCCATCCACATAAGCATTTTTACATCTTGAAAAAATAAGGAATGCTAGATATCTATCAAATGAGGAATAAAGTCTCTCAATCTAATTTATCAGGAAAGAAAGGTGAAGTTAAAATGTAGAAAACTGGCGAGAGTGAGGAGGATGAGCTTGTGTGGATGGGAGGTGGGGCCCCATAGGGGACCAATGTTAAGTTTTAATGTGTTTATGTGGTTAGATGGTATGTTTATAGGCCCACTGTGTATTATTTGGTAAGCAAGACTTCAAGATCCTAATTCATAAGAAAAATATGTTTCAATATTTTTTTTGTGTGCCTCTAAAGAAATGAGAAAAGTGTTACAGTTTTTTGTTCTCTAGGGATAGAACCATTCCCAAAAGGTAAACTTGTGCATCAAAAAGGTTAGAATCAACTTTATATGAGGCTGCTTTGAATGCCAAAATAATTACTCGTCAAAAGTACTAAAGATGAATAAATTTTTCAGTGGTTGGTTATTCTTTCTGATGATCAGATTGCTTTAAGTGCATCAATCAGAACTTATTTCCTAATTAAAACACTAAATTTTCGGTCACATTTTCTGTCAACAGCACCTCAAAAATGGAGAACAATACAATTGTTGCTTTAGTCTGAAAGAATTCAAAAACATATGCTGCTTCACATTTCAACTTAAACCTTGAGGAATCTTTCATTTAACTAAAACTTTGATGAATCTATCATATTCTAAAGGTTCACAGACGTGAGCACACAAAATGTCTTTTTCAACCACCGTTATTAGAAAATACTCTAAAGAATGATTAAGATTCCCACTATCCTTAAGAAACACTGTTATAAATTACTAATTCTTCTAAACCCATCTGTCCTCTGTGCTTCCAAATTCTGTACTTGACAAGATCTTTGCGGGTGACTATCCCAACGACTTCATTGGTATCATTAATTACAACAAGATGTCTTAAACCAAGAGCCCTGAAAAGATTAAACATCCTTGGCAAAGCAGTACAAGTAACCACAGAGTATGGGGATGGATTATAGAAAGGTCTCAAATCCACTGTGCAGTTCATATCTTCAGGATTCAGGTCAACTTCATCTATTGAATAGAATCGTGGATAAGACTGACGGAAGAGATGTATGTCAACTTTGCTGTTCTGCCATATCTCGGAATTTTCATTGAACACCTGTGAATGAAGAGTAATGTGCATAAAATTTCCACATCTAAAGATGCATCTCTGAAACTTTACAATTATTGTTTATCTTACTGAAACAAAGGGCAACCTTTATGATAAAAATTTCACATCAGTACAATAAAACAAACAAAGGAGATGCTTTATTTAAGGGTGTTATTTGTGATATGTAACTGAATGAAAAGCACATGGAAAGGAAACAGAACCTCACTTTATGACCAACTTTCTAATAACTGCCTCACTGGAACATTTTGTTTTCTATGCTGGACAATAAGGAGAAAAGATACCAAAAACATCTTCCTGCACATCACAGAAAGCAACTTAAGATGGATGGGAGTGGGAGGCTAAAAATCTTTCCCTCCAGTATTATCAGTTGACAAGGAAGAGAACAGAGGAATGAGCTAGAAAAAGATTTCTTCCCCTTAGAGGTTCCAGCATGCTCCTGATGCTATTACCTCACCAAAGCAGACAAGAGCAGAATGATATAAATACAAATGAAGTGGCCAAAATAAACCAAGAGAGAATCTGTGGGGCTTGGTCATAGATGGTTGGTTCAGGTTTTAGTACATTACACATGACAGCTAGTGAGTTGATGTGTGTAAATGTGGCTGCTCTTTGTCCATGAAACTATCTTGCTAAGCCAAGAGAAGTAATTGTGTATGGAAAAAGAATCTTTTTTTTCATACCTGTTTGCCATTTCCTACAACAGTAACATTGTGCAAGGAACTCATAATGATTGGCCTCATTCGCTCACAATCACTCTCTAGCTTTTACATACAGGGGAGCCAAAAGTCAGTGAGTGCCTACCATAGATGAATAATATATCTTGTATGGATATTGGTGCAACTGCTTTTTCACCACTCCAAGTGTGCTGTTTTATGAGACGCCTGCCTGCTTTGCCAATTTATGAACACACTTTTTCAGGCTTTCAATATATGATCCTAAATATCCACTATGTTCTCTTCTGTTACTACTGCTGGCTTGCTGGATCTCACTGCATCCGCAACTGATCCAGTTTTATGAAACTTAGCAATTAACCGATACACTGCGTTGTGATGTGTTTCAACAGTGTCAGGATACTTTTCAGCAAACTTCTATTGCACTTCATCAATACATTTATCAGCACTACTTAACATCTGTTTCACCACAAACACTTGAGCTTCAAGCATTAAAGCCATTTTCTCATTAACACCTGTTAGCATCTGGACACACTTGCATTCAAAGAAACAATGAACTGACACTGTGGGAGGAAGAATGGGGAGGAGGATGGGAGGAGGGGAGGGAGGGAAGAAGGAGAGGGAGGTCAGTAACCATACACATGAAAAGTCAAGTAGGCCATTTTTTTGTAAAAATAATACTAAGAGTGAGGTGGTTTTATTGTCTGTAGTATAGGTACACTGTGACTTTTGGCTCACCTTGTATAACACATCGAAACCAGAAACCCTAATCCACAGCCAAGCCCCAGAGACCTCTCACCTTTCACTCCATCTATCCCTAGCTTTCCCCTTCTCTTTGTACCCACCACTTACAACATACATACCCTCTTAAGTTATCCTCTCTTCACTCATCTTTTCCATATGTCCTAAACATTTCAGCACACCCTGTTCAGCTCTCTCATACATACTCTTCTTACTTCCACGTATCTCTTTTACTCTATTATTCATTCTTTGTCTCTCCCTATCATTTCTTATTCAGTCAACTCTCATCACATGTTGTCCTTAACAGTAGTTTCTAACACATTCACCCACTTCTGCATCTTATCAGCTTGTATCATCTTACAGAACGAATTTTTGTAAATGGGCTGAACTTAGGCAAATGAAGGGGTAGATGTAAACCATGGAACAGTCTGCATGGCTTGGCTCTGGATGGATGCTCTGGTTTCAAACAAAGTGGATGTGTGCAAATGGGGCTGTTGTTCATTTGGTCCTAAGACCACCTTGCTAAGGTGGAAGAAGCAAGTGTGTATTCAAGAAAAAATAAAAAATTCACCATACCTTATGTTTCAGAAGCACAGTGAGCTGAGAGCGCAAAATGAGTCCTCTAAGGGTACCAAATGACTTGAAGTAGCGCACTTCTTCACCCGTAGGAATTGAGTCGACAACTGGGAAGCCATTGTAAGTGTAGGCCTTGAGAACAGCCACAATTCGTCTGACTCTCTCAACACTTCTCAAGGTGACAACAGGCCTATTCATAACCTAAAGGAGTTATAAACATTAAGAATTCAGTATAAAGATTTGATTTGAGCTTTTCAATGTATGGCAAAACCGAAAATAATTTCCCTGCAAAATATGTCTGTGATAATTCATTTGCAAATGTTGATACTTTTCAAAAGCAATTTACAGGGGTCAGATGATGGTAATATTAACATCTTACTTTATATACATAAGGCCATCTTGAATTGTAAGAAGTTCGAATAAAAGCACTCTTGTATATGACAGATAAAGAAATTATATACAAGTACCCAACTAAACTAACTTCTTAAAAGACAGTGTATTCATCTACCTACCTATCTCTATTTCTATGCATTTAATTCTGATTGTTTAAATGTCACATCTCGGCATTATAAACAATATTATCATTAAAATTTATGTAAAACTACGACATCTTACCTCTGTGGCATAAATGTTGTTTGAAAGAGGTGGAGCAACCCATGCCATAATTGGGACACCTTGCATTTGAATATGGATATCGTAAAGACCCTGCAAGTTTCAATGCGGTCAGAGTTCCTCACAGATACTGTCTCTTCAAAAATGAAAATCAATGCAAATGGCTGTTTACTTAAAAGTGAAAAACTGGTTGAAGACAACAATATGTATACTCCAAACAACAAAACTTTATAGGAAAACCATTTCAGTTATTATTACGATCAAAGCTTACATACCTCGTTAAAGAAGTCTCCCACCCATTTAGCCACCATGAGAATAATCATCAGAGGTAAGCCAAAAGTAATGTTACCCACACACTCCATAAGGATTACGGTCAAACTTAGAGTCATCCGTACAACACCACCAAGCATTGCTCCAGCTCCAACCAGTGCATATTTTCCTTCATCTGCCCATTCCTGGAAACAAGAGGTATTCATGAGATATTAATGTCTTTTTAATATCAACAATTTACTCACAAACTTAAGGAGGTATTCATTATGCATTACTGTCTATCTATCTATCTATCTATATCTCTAGCGCCTGTTCCAATTCGAACTCCCTCAAAGGGGTAGCCACGGCAACAGAGTCTCCATAACTAAAGAACCCTAGTGCCACTTCTTAGCCTTTAGTGCCTCACCCTTAACAGGCCACTGGTGCAATGTTTGCAGAGGTTGCTATTTAATGTTCCTTATGATTACTTCTATCTAATGCTCCTGCTTAATGTTTCTACCTAAGAATCCTGCCTAAATATTCCTTCCTACTAATTCTATCTTCTGCTCCTACCATTTTGCCACAAGGTAAGGCTCATGCATAGTGCTCATGAAGAATGAGCTGCATGAGTTAAGTGTCAAGTGTTACAAGGAGAGGTTGTATGTTTGTGGACAGAATGCCAAAGGTCAATAATTCACTCACAAACTGCAGGAGGGATTCATTAAGTATTACTACCTTTAATGTGTCATCAGTTCACTCACAAATTTCCTCACTGCTTCCTTAAATACAACCGAATCCTCACCCATTCCCATCACTTCATTTGCTCTCATCTTTTAGTAGAGAGGGAGGAGGCGGTGAAAGCCGTGCAGAAGATGAAATCTGGTAAGGTGGCGGGATTGGATGACATAGCAGTTGATTTTATTAAGAAAGGGGGTGACTGTGTTGTTGGTTGGTTGGTAAAAATATTCAATGTATGTATGGATCATGAGGAAGTGCCTGAGGATCAGTGGAATGCATGTATAGTACCACAGTACAAAGACATAGGGGATAAAGGTGAGTGTTCAAACTACAGAGGTATAAGTTTGAGTATTCCTGGAAAACTATATAAGAGGGTATTGCCTGAGAGGGTGAAGGCATGTACTAAGCATCAGACTGAGAAGGAGCAGTGTGGTTTTAGAAGTGATAGAGGATGTGTGGACCAGGTGTTTACTTTAAAGAATATATGTGAGAAATACTTAAAAAACCAGATGGATTTGTATGTAGTATTTATGGATCTGGAGAAAGCATGTGATAGGGTTGATAAAGAGGCTTTTGTGGAAGGTCTTAAGAATAAATGGTGTGGGAGATAAGCTGCTAGAAGCAGTGAGTTTTTATTAAAGGCGTAAGGCTTGTGCACAAGTAGGAAAAGAGGAGAGTGGTTGGTTCCCAGTGAAGGTCGGTCTGCGTCAGGGGTGTGTGATGTCCCCATGGTTGTTTAATTTGTTTAT
>JAYMFT010419329.1:0-17740 GCA_038088735.1 Panulirus argus | reverse complement strand
CACCTCCTACATGAGACACTTCCACCAGGAAAGACCAAACACTCGAGAAGTTTACATGGTGCTTCTTTCTACCTGTCCTTCGACCTATTCTTCTATCTATCTATTTTTGTCTATCTATCTCCTTTGAATGGATCAGTTATATGCGACCACACAGTTCGCCTGGGATCAGTGTTAAACTGAAACATTAACGCTTTTCTATTCCAACTGCTATTGACTAATGTAATGGCTGCTTTGTGTCTCTACAGTAGACTGAACTAGTGGCTGCCTTGTGTTTCTACAATAGACTGGTCTAGTGGCTATTATGTGTTTCTACAACAGACTAATGTATTGGCTGCTTTGCCTCTCTACAAGAGACTAGTATACTGGCTGCCTTGTGATTCTACAACAAAATTGTGTAGTGGTTGCCTTGCTTTTCTACAATGGACTAGTGTAGTGGCTGCCTTGTGGCTCTACAACAGACCGGTGTAGTGGGTACCTTAAGTCTTTTTAATATACTGGCGTAATGACTGCCTTATGTCTCTACAACAGACCGCTGTATTGGCTGCCTTCTGTCTCTACAACAGGCTGGTTTAATGGCTGCCTTGTGTCTCTGCAACAGACTGGTGTAATGGCTTTCTTTTGATTCTACAACAGACTTGTGTAGTTGATGCCTTGTGTCTTTACAATAGACTGGCGAAGTGGATGCGTCATGTCACTACAACAGACTTGCCCCAACAATATTTATCTGGACCTAACTGCCGTAATAAATTCAAAACACTCTATTAACAACTTGAGGCACAAGAGTCTGGATATCAACTTTCCAATCTCTTTTCATCAGAGACACCAGACGAACTGCACTACTCTTCAGCCAAAACTAAAAGCGAAGCGTTTAATGCTTTGTAACTTCACAGGAATTTCCCCAGCATATATCAAGTTACGCAAGAACAGTAAGACGTGGAGTAGTCATCCCCGCTGCAGTTTTAGTAATTACCAACTGTCAAAGTCAGACATCATGGTGGTTCAGACGTTCCTGTTCCAGTTACTAAGTTGACTTTCGGGAAACGAAACAAGCCCAAGTAACAGATACATAAGTGGACAATTGAGGAACAGGGACTGGACCGTCTTGTGATAAGCGCAAAGCGAATCTAACAGCAACAAATATAACTGGGTCTAACCTGTGTTTAAGGTACTGCTCGCTAAGCTATTTTTTTCATTGTTTATTAAACTAAAATGTGATACATAAACCTCCTACAAAGCGACTGATTCTAGATGCAAAGGCCTTCAGAAGGCGATCTTCTTGATCCAGACCAAGTAGTTTGGCTGATGGAGGTTGACGTAGAGGCCAGGGTAGTCCTTGAGGCCACAGCCATAACCACGGGACACAATGCCAGCCAAGGAGTAGCGTCCAGCTGAGTTGAGGTACACGATGGGTCCGCCAGAGTCACCCTGGTGAAGGATTGCCAAATGGGCAAGATCACTCGATATTAGTCTTATTCTCAGAAGTAAAGCAGAAAAAAGGTTGAATTTTGGTCTATTATCAGAGAAAACAGCAAGGATATTACACTTTTACAATGAAGCGTGGAAAAGGGAGGGTTGGATACCGGTCTTACATACTACATAACTAGAGGAAAGATAGATTTTTTTTGGACGGGTGATAAAGGACGTACAGACGGTTAAAGATGATCAGTAGGACTCGGGTTTTCAGTTTAGTTTTCAATACTTTATTCCTTGATAGAGGTCTCGTTAGTTTGTTTGCCGTGAATGTGAAACAATATTTCTAAAAATTATGGTAACCCTAATCTATAGTTATTTTCATTAAAAACTGAAATCAGCATAACATTTATTACAGTAAATGACAGGAAATGTCGCTAGCTATCCATATAGTGTGATATTATGAAGTAGCGCCACTAAATCAGGCCACATCACTGGGTATTTCTCAAAATCTGTCCCCGTGGTGTTATTTCATTTCACACAGAAAGTGGTAAGATATTTTTTTCCTTGTTTATTTCACTTGACAGTACACAATGGCTGCTCATACACAGCTTAGTTTTCATTGTTCCCGGTACCGTAATCAGAATCCTTGGAGACTCGGGATTATAAAGTACAGTCAGACCATAAAATACCCTTACGCCTGGGTGAGATGGATTTCAAACTCTACTGTCGTCTCGATAGGGTAGGTGAGCGCGACTTGAGACGTCACTGTGTTATGGCAAGTAACGGGAATAGTGTCATTGGTAGCGCTACATATTTCCGTATAAGGAAAATAGAGCTACCAATGTGAAGCCAAATGCGAAAGCTTGATTGAGACTTTTTCGCCAGTTTGTTATATTCTTCGACACCAAAGGAATAAAAGTGATTAATGATTTGGCTGTACATCTCAGTCCTTAATCATTCTAACGGATTACACACAACAGTAAACAAATATCGATACTAATCTAAACACAGATCAGTCTAAACAATTAGGCCTTTTATTATTCTAGATGTGACCAAAAGCAACAAGTGCAGCAGCATGGCAACATTACAGGATACTAGATCATTACCTGACAGGCATCTCTGCCTCCATTTGGGTCTCCTGCACAAATGGTCTCGTCTCGAATACCCCGCGGCCAGGACTCGCCATACTCCAGTAGGCTGGAGTAGCTCTCATCACATCTTGAGGACGGAAACACAGTCACATTTGCCTCCTGTAGTATTGAGCTGGGAAAACCACCTGCAGACCACAAAGGACGTGTGTAAAAGGATACTTTAGCACATCATTCAGCGGTTCATACTGAGAATCAGTGACCGTTATAGTGACGCACAAAACAATTTTTCTTTTCTTGATTATTGAACATAATAGTATTGTCCATCACAGAAGAAATCAGCTTTTGATAATGATGATAGTGAATAAGGGCACAAGTTCATTTGCAACAAATTAATCTTTTAGTAGTTATCGTACATAATGGTACTGTACGAAACGAAAGTGCACGATCATTCGACAGCGAGAATCTTATCCCCTCAGTTCAATCTGTTTGTGTTTTGAACTGCTCGTATGACTTACTAATCATATATCTATTTATCTATGTAGTCTCAAATGTATGTAGATGAGAAACACAAGTAGCTTAGAAAGAACAAAAAAAGGAAGACCATAAAAGTAATGTTTGGAAGACTAAAAGAGAACTATTTGGAAGACTAAAAAAGACCTTTTTGGAAAACTTAAAAAAGAACTGTTTTCAAGACTAAAAAACAACTGTTTGGAAGACAAAAATAACTGTAAAAAAAAAAAAGCTAACGATATATCTGTTTGAAAAGCATAAAAAAGAACTGTTTGGAAGACAAAAAGGAACTGTTCGAAAAGCTATAATACAAATGTTTGGAAAAATAAAAAAAAATGATTGTTTGGAGGACTACAAAAGAACTGTTTGAAAGACTAATAGAGAACTGTTTGGAAGATTAAAAAGTAACTGTTTGGAAGACTGAAAAATAACTGTTTGGAAGACTAAAAGAGAAATGTTTGGAAGGCTTAAACAACTGTTTAAAAGACTGAAAATCACCTGATTGGTAGATTAAAAGAGAACTCTTTGGAAGACTAAAAGACAGCTGTTTGAAAGACTAAAAAAGACCTATTAGGATGACTAAGAAAAGAAGTATTTAGAAGACTAAATGGCAACTATTTGGGGGACTAAAACAAGTGTTTGGAAGACTAAAAGGCAATTGTTTGAAAGGCTAAAAACACCTGTTAGAAAGGCTAGAAAAGAACTGTTAAGACTACTAAAAGAAAAAAAGAACTGTTTGAAAGAATGGAAAACACCTGTTTGGAAGACTAAAATATTGATGTTTGGGAGACTGAAAAAGAGCTAGGGAGTCTAAAATAGAAGCTTGGAAGACTAAGAATGAACTGTTAAGAAGAATAGAAAACAACTGTTTGGGAGACTCAATGCTCTTTGAAACACTATAAAAGGACTATTTGGAAGACTAAACAGCTCTTTCGAAGACTAAAACACAACTCTTTGGAAAACTAGAAAAACTTCCGAATACTAAAAGATTTATCATTGGAAGACTATAAGAGAACTGTTTGGAGTACTAAAGAGACTTGTTAGAAAGACCAAAAAAGACCTGTTTGGAAAACTAAAAGAATATCTGGAGGACTAAAAAAACATCTGTTTGGAAAACAAAAACAAAAACTATTTGGACCACTGAAAAGCGAACTGTTTGGAAGGCTTAAGAAAAACTGTTCGGATGACTGAAATATAACTGGAAGACTAAGACACCACTGCTTGGAAGACTGAGAAATAAATGTTTAGAAGACTGAAAAAGACATGTTAGGAAGACTAAAATGTAGCTTGAGGAAGACTGAAAAAGAACTATTTGGAAAACTAAATGGAACTATTTGGAAAACTAAAAGCAACTGTTTGGACGAAAAAGAAATACTGTTTGGAAGACAAAAAAAAAAAAGAAACTGGTTGGAAGACTTAAAACAAATGTTTGGGAGACTAGAAATAATAGTTTGCAAAACTAAATAAGAACTGTTTGTGAGACTAGAGAGGAACTGTTTGGAAGACTTCTTAAAGCAACTGTTTGGAAGACAAAATTTACTTGTTAGGAAGACTAAAAGAGAATTGTTTGAAAGACAAAAAAAAACAACTGCTTGGAAGACTTAGAAAATAAAAAGTTCGAGACCAAAATACGAACTGTTTGGAGGACTTAAAAAGGGCTGTTTAGAAAACTAAAAATGAATTGTTTGGAAGAATAGATAAGACCTGTTAGGAAGACTAAGATTGCTCTGTTTGGCAGACTAAAAAGACCTATTATTAAAAACAAAAAAGAAAAGTTTGGAAGACTAAACAGCAAATGTTTGGAAGACTTAAAAAACAAATGTTTGCGTTTGCAAGACTAAAAAACAAATGTTTGAATGACTTAAAAACAATTGTTTAGAGGACTAACAATAACTGTTTGGAAGACAAAGAAGAAAGAACGGTTGGAGGACGAAAAACAACTGTTTGGAAGACTGAAAAAAACAACTGTTTGAGAGACTGCAAAAAAGAACTGTTTAGAGGACAAAGCAATAACTGTTTGGAAAACTATAAGAGACCTGCCAGGAAGATTAAAGAAAACTTTTAGGAAGAATGAAAAAGAACTGTTAAGAAGACTATAAAAGAACTTTCTGGAAGACTAATAAAGAAATGTTTGGAAAACTAAAGCAAAGAACTGTTTGGAAAATTACAAGAAAAAAGAAATGCTTTCAAGGCTGAAATATATCTGTCTGAAAAAACAAATTGAGCTATTTCAAAGGCTAAAAAACAAGTGTTTGCAAGACTGAAAATAAATCTGCCATGAAGACTACAAAAGAACTATTTAGACGACTAAAAACAACGTTTGAGAACTTAATAACAACAGTTTGAAAGACTAAAAAAGAACTGTTTGGAAGACTAAACAAAAACCGTTTGGAAGCTAAGGAAAAAAACAACGGTTTGGAAAACTCAAAAAAAAAAAAAAGAAACTGCTTGAGAGACTGAAAAGGAACTGTTTGGAAGCTTTAAAAACAATTTCTTTTAACAAAAAAAAATGTTAGAAAGACTAAAAAAGGACAGTTCAGAAGACCATGAAACAACTGCTTAGAAGATTAAAACAAATGTTTGGAAGACTAAAAAAAGCAGATTGGAAGAATGAAAAAGAATTGCTTGGAAGACTGGGAAAATTAAGAAAAGAAACGTTTGGCAAACTAAAAGATAAATGTTAGTAAAACAACAATAGAAATAACAAGAGCAAGAACAACAAACCAGTCTGAAAGAGTAAAAAAAACTGTTTGGAAGACTAAAATGAACAGTTTGGAAAACTAAAACAACAACTGTTTGAAAGACTAAAAAGCAACTGTTAGGAAGACTTAAAAAAGAACTGTTTGAGAGACCTAAAAATACTGTTTGGAAAACTGAAAAAAAACATGTTAGAAAGACTAGAAAAGAACTGTTAGGAAGACTGACAAAGAACAGTGTGGAGGACTAAAACCATCTGCGTGGAAGGCTGAAACATAACTATATGGAAGACAAAAAGAAAAGAAAAATCTGTTGGGAAGATTAGTAAAGAACTGTTTTTGGAAGATTAAGGATAGCTGTTCGAAAGACTAGAAAATACTGTTTGGAACTGTGAAAAAGACATTTTAGAAAGAAAAAAAAAGAAAGGTTTTTGGAATTTGGAAGATTAAAGCATAGCTGTTTGGAAAACCAAAAGAGAACTGTTTGGAAGACTTAAGAACAAATGCTTGTAAGACTAAAAAAGAACCTGTTAGGAAGACTAAAAAAATTATTGTTAAGAAGACTACAAAACAACTGCAAGGATGATTAAAACAAATGCCTGGAAGACTATTAAGAACAATTTGGAAGAATGGAAGAGAACTGTTTGGAAGACTGAGTAAGACCTCCTGGGAAAATTGAAAAAGAAAAGTTTGGAAGACTAAAAAAAAAGTATTAGTTAAACAACAACAGCAATAGCAACAAGAACACGAACAGCAACAAAACAGTTTGGAACAGTAAAAACAACTGCTTAAAGACTAAAAAAGAACAGTTTGGATAACTAAAACAACTGTTTGGAATGCTGAAAACAACTGTTTGAAAAACTAAAAAAAAACTGTTTGGAAGACTAAGAAAGACCTGTCTGGAAAACTTAGAGTACTGTTTGGAGGATGAAAAACTGTTTGGAAGACTAAAAAAGCTGTTTGGAAGATTATGAGAGAACTATTTGGAAGACTATAAAAAAACTGTTGGGACGACAAAAAAAAAAACACGCATTTGGAAAGCTGAAAATTAAAATTGTTTTAAAGACTAAAAAAAGTCTGCTATAAAGATTAAAAAAAGGAATATTTGAAAGACTAAAAACAACTGTTTGGAAGACCTAAAAATCCTGTTTGGAAAACAGAAAAAGCAGTTAGAAGAACTGGAAAAGAACTATCTGAAAGTCTAAAAATAACTGTTCAAGAGACTAGAAAATACTGTTTGGAAGACTAAAAAAGATGTCAGACAGCCAAAAAAGAAAAAACAACTGTTTGGAAGATTAAAACAAAGCTGTCTGAAAACTTAAAAAAAAAACTGTTTAGAAGATAGAAAAAAAAGTAACAGTCTGGAAGACTAAAAGAACTATTAGGAAAACTAAGTGTTTTGAAGACTAAAAACAACTGTGTGGAAGATTAGAAAAAAAGTGTTTGGAAGACAAAAAAAAAAACAGTAGGTTGTAAAACTAAAAAGGAATTTTTAGAAGACTAAAAAAAGAGCTCTTTAGAAACTTAAAAGATAACCCTTTGTAAGACTAAAAGAATCTTTTAGGAAAACTAAAAACAGAACTGTTTCGAAGACTAAAAGAGAGCAATTAGGAGAACTAAGAGACTTAAAACAAACCATTTGGAAAAGTAAAAAAGAACTGTTTGGAAGAGTATAAAACATCTGTTTGAAAGATTTGAAAGGAACTGTTTGGAAGGCTTAAAAAAAATGACTGTTTGAAAGACTAAAAAAAGAACTGTTCGGAAGATCAAAAAAAAAAAAAAACGACTGATTGGGAGACTGTTTGGAAGATCAAAGAAAAAGTCTTTAGAAGACTAAAAGACAACTCTTCAGAAGACTAAAAACGAACTGTTGATACGACAAAAGAGAACTCTTCAAAAGACTAAAAGCGAACTGTTGATAAGAGAAAAGAGAACTGCTTGGAAGACTTAAAAATAACTGACTGGAAGCTGAAGAAAAATGCTTGGAAAATTAAACGAGAGCTGCTTGACAGACTAAAAAGGACTGTATGGGAGACTAATAAAAAACTACTTGGAGAAAACAGATGTATGGAAGACTAAAAAGGCAACATTTCAAAAAAGACTAAAAGAGAACTGTTTGGATGTCTAAAAAAGAAATAATTGGAAGACTAAGAAGAACTGTTTGGAAAACTAAGATAGCAGCTCTTTATAAGGCTAAAAAAAGTACTGCATGGAAGATTAAAAAACGAGTATTTGGAAAACTAAAACAACCGTTTAGAAGACTGAAAGAGAGCTATGTGGAAGAATAAAAACAATTGTTAGGAAGTCTAAAAAAAAAAAAACTGTTTGGCTGACTGAAAAATAGAATTCTTTCAAGGACTGAAAAATAACTGTGGAAGAACTGATATGATTTGTCAGCAAGACAAAAATAGAAGTTTGAACGACTGATAGAGAAATATTTGGAGGATAAAAAAACAACTATTTCGAAGACAAAAAATAAGAATGAAAAGCTTGAAAGACTAAAAACAATTTTGTTTGGGAGACTATAGATATCTGTTTGTAAGACTGAAAACAACTGTCTAGAAGATTAAGAAAAAACAACTGTTTGGAAGGCTAAAAATAATTGTTTCGATGACTAAAAACTAAATGTTTGGAATAATAAAAATAAAAGAAGTGTTTGGAAGACTATATAAGACTTGTTTGGAAGACTAAAAAGGAACTGGTTGGATGACTAAAAAAGAATTGTTTGAAATACTAAAAAGGATCTGTTAAGAAGGCCAAGAAAGAACTGCTTGGAAAAGCAGAAAAAAATAGTAAGAAAAACTTTTTGGAAGACAATAATCCAACTGCTTTTAAGACTAAAAAGAACTGTTTTCAAAACGATTTTTTGGGGGATGACTAGAATTTGACTGGAAGACTACGAAATTCCCTGTTTGGGAGACTAGAAAGAACTTTTGGAAAACTAGAGAAACCTCTTGCAAGACTAAAAAAGAACTGTTTGGAAGATTTAAAACCTGTTCAGAAGAGCAAAATAGAGCTGTTTGAGAGACTTAAAAAGAACTACTTGGAAGCTAAAAAAAAAATCTGTTTGGAAGACTAAAAAGGATGTGCTTAGAAAAAAAAAATTAGGAAGAAAAGAACACCTGTTTGGAAAACTAGAAAAGAACTACTTGGAGGACTGAAAAGGACCTTTTAGGAAAACTAAAAGAAAACTGACTGGAAGACTAAAAAAAAAATCACTGTTTGGAGAATTAAAAATAAATGTTTGGAAGGCCAAAAGGAACTGTTTGGATGGCTTGAAAAAATAACTATTTGGAAGACTAAAAAGAACCTATTAGGAAGACTAAAGAAGAACTATTTGGGAAAGTAAAAAATTATTAAGGAAGACGAAAGAAAGAACTTTTTGGAACACAAAAATCCAGCTGTTTGGAAGGCTAAAAGGCAACTGTTTGGAAGACTTTAAAACTACCGTGTGGAAGACTAAAAATAATTATTTGAAAAAGAAAAATTAAACTCTGGAAAATTAGAAAAAAATCTTTGGAAGACTTAAAACTAACTTTCTAAAAGACTAAAGTATAATTGTTTAGAAAACTAAAATACAGCAGTTTAGCAGACTAAGAATTAACTATTTGAAAAGCTAAGAAAAAAAAAAAGTTGTTTGGAAGACTAAAAAGAAATAGGTATTGAAAGGCTTAAAAACAACGATTTGAATACGAAAAACGAACTGTTTGGAAGATTAATGAAGAAATCTTTGGAAGACTAAAAGAGAATTCTTCAAAAGACAAAAAACGACCCGTTGATAAGACAAAAGAGAACTGCTTGGAAGACTGAAGAAAAATGCATGGAAGATTAAAAGAGAGCTGTTTGAAAGACTAAAAAGGACTGTAAGGAAGACAAATAAAGAACTACTTGGAGGAAACAACTGTTTGGAAGACTATAAAAGCAATTGTTCATAAGACTAAAAGAGAATTACTTGGATGTCTATAAATGAAATGCTTGGAAGACCAAAAAAAAAAGAATGAACTGGTTGGAAGACTGAAAAAGCAACAGTTTGGAAGAGTGCAGAGCACCTGCTACGCCGATTAAAAGAGACCTGTTAGGAAGACTGATAAAGAAATGTTTGGAAACAAAACATTGCTGTTTAGAAGAGTAAAAACGAACTGTTCGGAAGACTAAAAAGGAAATGCTTGGAAGACGAAAATAAACCGCTAGATACACTAAAAAAAGAACTGTTTGGAAGACTGAATTGAACTGTTTGGAAAATTGAAAAAAAAAATATTTAAAAGCTAAAATATAATTGTTTGGAAGACTAAAAGAGAAGTGTTTAGAAGACTAAAATGGAAGTGTTTAAAAAATCAAAATACAACTGTTTGGAAGGCTAAAAGATAAATCAGGAAGACAAAAAAGAAATAATATTTGGACGTCTAAAAATGAATGTTTAGAAGACTTAATAATAACTATTTGAAAGATTGAAAAAGAACTGTTTGGAAGACTAAAAACAGATATTTGGAAGGTAAAAATATAATAGTGTGTAAGACTAGAACGGAAATGTTTGGAATATTAAAGAGGAACTGATTGGAAGGCTTAATAAGAACTGTTTAGAAGACTAGTAAACCGGTTAAGAAGACTTAAAAAAGGACTGTTTGAAAAACCAAAGAGCAAATGCTTAGAAGACTAAGAGAAACTGTTCCGAAAACTGAAAGAGGACTGTTTGTAAGACTAAAAAAAAGTTAGAAAGACTTAAAAACAACTCTTTGTAAGACTAAAAAGAACTGTTTGGAAAACTAAGATAACAACTCTTTGGAAGGCTAAAAAAGTACTGTATGGAAGATTAAAAAACAAGTGTTTGGAAAACTAAAACACGACTGTTTAGAAGATTGAAAGAGAGCTATGTGGAAGACTAAAAGCAACTGTTTGGAAGACTAAAAATACCTGTTTGCATGACTAAAAGAAGGAACTCTTTGAAGGACTAAGAAATAACTGTGTGGAAAACTAGATAAGATCTGTCAGCAATATTAAAATAGAAGTTTGGAAGAATAATAGAGAAATATTTGGAGGATAAAAAATACAACCATTTCGAAGACGAAAAAAGAAAGTTGAAAGACTAAAAATAAACTGTTTGGATGACTATAAAAAACTGTTTGTAAGATTGAAAAATAACTGTTTGCAAGGCTGAAAGCTTATTGCTTCGATGACTAAAAACTAAATGTTTGGAATAATAAAGATGAAGTGTTTGGAAAGCTAAAAACGAACTGTTTGGAACACTAAAAAGGAACTATTTGGATGACTAAAAAAGAATTGTTTGGAAGACTAAAAAAGAATTGTTTCGAAGACGATTTTCTTTTTGAAAGACTTAAAAAAGGATTATTTGGAAGACTAAGAAACCTCTGTTTGGGAGGCTAAGAAACCCTGTTTGGGAGACTGGAAAGAACTTTTTGGAAGACTAGAGGAACCACTTAGTAAGACTAAAAAGGAACTGTTTGGAAGATTAAAAGCCTGTTTAGAAGAGAAAAAAGAGCTGTTTGAGAGACTTAAAAAGAACTGTTTGGAAGCTAAAGCAAGATCTGTTTAGAAGAATAAAAAAGACTTGTTAGGAAGACTAAAAAACACCTGTTTGGAAAACTGAAAAAAGAACTACTTGGAAGACTTAAAAAGACCTTTTAGGAAAACTGAAAAATAACTGTTTGGAAGACTAAAGAATAACTGTTTGGAAAAATGAAAAGGAATTGTATGGAAGGCTAAAAACGACCTATTTGAATGACTTAAAAAGAGCAACTATTTGGAAGACTAAAAAGGACCTATTAGGAAGACAAAAAAAATGTTTGGAATAGTAAGAAAAAAAATTAGGAAGACGAAAAAAACTTTTTGGAAGACAAAAATCCAACTGTTTGGAAGACCTCAAAACAACCGTATGGAATACTAAAAATTATTTGAAAAAGGAAAATTATACTCTTTGTAAAATTAGAAAAAACTCTTTGGGAGACTTAAAACTATCTAAAAGAGTAAAATACAACTGTTTGGAAAACTTAAATACAACTGTCTAGCAGACTAGAATATAACTATTTGAGAAGCCAAGAAAAAAATTATTTGGAATACTAAAAAGAAATAGGTATTAGAAACACTTAAAAAGAACGATTTGAATACTAAAACAAACTGTCAGGAAGACTACAAGAGAACTCTTCAAAAGACTATAAACGAACTGTTGATTAGACAAAAGAGAACTGTTTGGAAGACTGAAAAATATCTGATTGGAAAACTGAAGAAAATGCTTGAATGATTAAAAGAGAGCTGTTTGAAAGGCCAAAAAGGACTGTATGTAAGACTAGTAAAGAACTGTTTGGTAGAAACAACTGTTTGGAAGACTAAAATAGCAACAACTCAAAAGACTAATAGAGAACTGTTTGGATGTGTAAAAAAAAGAGAAATATTTGGAAGACTAAAAAAAAGAACAGGTTGGAAGACTGAAAAAAAAAAAAACAATACTTTGGAAGGGTACAAAACACCTGCTACGCCGATTAAGAGACTTATTGGGAAGACTTGAAAAGAATTGTTTGGAAGACTTCAAAAGAAGTTTGGAAGACAAAGCATTACTATTTAGACGACTAAAAACGAACTGTTCGGAAGACTAAAAAATGAAATGTTTGGAAGACTAGAATAAACTGTTAGATACACTAAAAAAAAAAAGAACTGTTTGGAAAACTAAAAAGAACTGTTTGGAAAACTAAAAAGAACTGTTTGGAAAACAGAAAAGAATATTGTTTTAAAGACTGATATATTATTGTTTGGAAGACTAAAAGAGAAGCGTTTAGAAGACTAAAAGAGAACTGATTAAAAAACTAAAACACAACTGTTTGGAAGGCTAAAGATAAGTAAGTCAGGAAGAAAAACAAAAACTATTTGGACGATTAAAAAGTAACTGTTTAAAAGACTTAATAACAACTGTTTGAAAGACTGAAAAAGAACTGTTTGGGAGACAAAAAAACAAGTATTTGGGAGATAAAAATATAATAGTGTGGAAGACTTAAAAGGAAATGTTTGGAAGGTTATAGAGGAACTGATTGGAAGGTTTAATAACAACTGTTTAGAAGACTAGAAAACCGGTTAAGTAGACTTGAAAAGGATTGTTTGAAAGTCCAAAGAGCAAATGCTTGGAAGACTAAAAGAAACTGCTCGGAAAATTGAAAAACGACTGCTTGTAAGACTTAAAAGAAATTCTAGAAAGACTTAAAAACATTCTTTGTAAGACTAAAAAGAACTGTTTGGAAAACTGAAATGGCAAGTGATTGGAAGGCTGAAAAAGTACTGTATATATGATTAAAATACGAGTGTTTGGAAAACTAAAACACGACTGTTTAGAAGACTGAGAGGTGAGTGGAAGACTAAAAGCACTGTTTGGAAGACTAAAAAAAAAAAAAACTGTTTGGATGAACTATTTGAAAGTCTATAAAATAACTGGTTGGAAGACTAAATAAGATTTGTCAGCAAGACTAAAATAGAAGTTTAGGAGACTAACAGAGGAAAATTTAGAGGATTAAAAACAATTATTTCGAAGAAAAAATGTTGAAAGACTAAAAACAAACTGTTTGGGAGACTATAAAACAGATTTTTGGAAGACTGAAAACAACTGTCTGAAAGATTAAAATATAAATGTATGGAAGGCTAAAACTAGTTTTTTTCGATGACTAAAAACTAAATGTTTGGAAGAATAAAAAAGAAGTGTTTCGAAGACTAAAGAAAGACTGTATGGAAGACTGAAAAGGAACTGGTTGGATGACTAGAAAAGAACTGTTTGGAAGACTAAAATGGACCTGTCAGGAAGACCAAGAAAGAACTGTTTGGGAAAATAAAAAAAAAAGTATTAGGAAGACAAAAAACGTTTTGGAAGAAAAAAAATAACTATTTGGAGGACGAATATTTTTTTTTTATTTTTGTTTTTTGGAAGACTAGAATTTGACTGTATGGAAGGTCTTAATAAAAAGGACTGTTTGGAAGACTAAGAAACCCCTGTCTGGGAGACTATAAAGAACTTTTTGGAAGACTAAAGAAGACCTCTTGCTAAGGCTAAAACAGAACTGTTTGGAAGATTAAAAACCTGTTTAGAGGAGAAAAAAAAACGAGCTGTTTGAGAAACTTAAAAAGAACTGTTTGGAAAACTAAATGAGGCCTTTTTGGAGGGCTAAAGATATTCGTGATTGGAAAGCTAATGAAGAACTGCTTGGAGGACTGAAAAAACCTGTAAGGAAAGCTAAAAAAATAACTGTTTTGAAAACTAAGAATTATTGTCTGGAGGACTTAAAAATATCTGTTTGGAAGACTAAGAAAATATCTGTTTGGAAAAATAAAAGGAATATGTTTGGAAGAATAAAAACAAATATGTTAGGAAGACTAAAAAAGACCTGTTCGGAATACTAAAAATCCTGTTTGGAAGACTAAAAGAGAACTAATTGGAAGACTGAAAAGTCCTTTCAAGAAAACTAAAAAATTAACCGTTTGAAAAACTAAAAAGTAACTGTTCGGAATACTAAAATAGAACTGTTTTGAAGACTGAAAATGACCTGTTTGGAAGACTAAAAAAGAGCTGTGTGGAAGACTAAAACTGGACTGTTTGAAAGACTAAAAAGACCTGTTTGAAAGCCTAGAAAGTATCCTACATAAACTCCCTTATATTTGATATAGGTTCTTTTGAATATTAAAAAAGAAATCGTATTAATATTCTGTTGTTCTATATGGGTAACCTCTTTATAGTGTGATGAATGGAAAATGGCAGTATAGCCAGAAATTGAACTTTTCCGTCATGTTAACCTTGGGAGGATCTTTAAGTAAGTTATACAGAGTATGTTTTACTAAGCGCATACCTTCTCAGATTTCTACGCTTCTCTCCTTACAAGCATCGGTGCCCCTTTAAACTATCCAATACATATGACTCAAAAAGGAAAATGGGCGATAAGATACAAGGTTTATTGGGTAACGCCTGCTTGAAACTATATGCTTTTCTCTCTAGCAACACTGGATCTTCTTTAGTACTACAGTCTTTTGATATTTAAGACTATCATTAGCAGTTATATATATAAGGAAAATGCATTGTTTTGTAGAAAATACACAGCTGAAAATATACAGAAAATGCATGGTTTCAAAGAAAGAATAAGCTCTCCCTAACATACTAGGTACAATACATTTGCTCAAGTATCTGTGTAAGTTGGAGGTCGAACTAAAGGAAGACAGATTTTTTTAAGATCTCACGCCTTTCTAATGGTTAATATAGCAACTAGAATTTTGGACACGCAATTCAGTGATCCTGAGACCAGATCCACTCTGGGGATTTACGACGTACCTCTTAAATTTAAGAGTTCGCCAGGTATTTCTTGATCCTGCTATAATTCGACATCGACTCATAGTTACTTGGTTATTTGGATTTTAGTTCTATTGACTGTCAAGTTCATCAAGTCACAACTGCCAAACGAATAGACTTGAACACACAAATCCTCTTTAGATCCTCAAGTCAGCAGATTCGGTCGCTGCTGCTGAGGGCTACCGCACCCTCCATCACCACCACGAAGCCCTTCCACCTTAGCCACCTTGACCTCCACCAGTATTTCCTCCTTCCGTGATTACCGCACACACACAGTCATCACCATGCCCTCCCACCCTGGTCGCCTAACCCTCCCCCATCTCCACCAATACTCCATCCCTCCCTGTCTACTATAACCTTTCTCACCTAATCCACTTCCTCCCTCCCTGGCTAGCATGTCTTCCTCACCACCACCACTCCCTCCCTCCCTGACCACCACACTCTAAACACCTTACAGCATTGTTTAGGGTTCCAAGCACTTGCCCCAACAGTTTCCCTCTCCATTCTTTCGGCTCAATAACTAATATTTTTCCGAAAATATTTCACTGCAACTATCAACAAGTACAATCCTCCTAAAGAAGTAGATCAGTTATTGGCAACTGTGTATGGGAATTAGCTGTCGTGCGACTGGTAACTTCCTCGCTGTCTCCAGAGGGCGGACGGACGGACAGACAAACAGGAATGCGATGAGTATATATATATATATATATATATATATATATATATATATATATATATATATATATATATATATATACTTCTTATATTAAGTTAGGAAAAAATCATGTCGAAGTTTAAGTTGTTGGACAGGCAGTGAGGCCCTGAAACTAACCATACAAGGTGTCGCCCCAGCCAGTTAACGTGACTTCCCGCCCCATCAAGTCAGCGTTGGCATCATTTCCCCACGGAAGACACACGGGAGTTATGTATCTCTGAAAAAACAAAGAAGAATCTTTAGTGTATACTTATGATTATATCTTAACTGTCATCACTAGCTCTATTCCCTATTTTCATTAAGAGAATTCTATCATCATTAACTCCAATCCCAGTTTTGATTAAGCGAATTGGTTACAGGGAGCCTCAAAAAAAAAAAAAAGATGGCTTCAGAGGTTGTAACAAATTTATCAATACTGTATTTGGAACACCATACAAATAGTGACAATTGGATAAAGGGCGTCCCTTGACTGAACGGTGGAATAATAGAACTCCAGCATTTCATATACCGTTATTTCTGAGGTAGAGGACACAAACGAACACTGCCTAGATACTAGACTTTCGTAAATCTTCATATAAGAATACTAAGTTGAACGCTCAGGATGTGGATGTTTGCTTATTATCATATTATCCCACGTCTTAATGAGAGGGCTGAAAACCAAATTAGATGGTCTGTTGGTAAATTCATATACATCCTCTAGACAGATATGTGAACTGACCTTAAGTGTAACCCTCCTGTCCAGCCTTAGGAGAGCCAGGTCGTGGTAGGCCTGAGGATGGGAGTAGTCAGGGTACAAGACGGTCTCAACCACGCCGAAGTCCTCATGATTTGCGCCATCATCGTCATCGTTGTAGTCGTGTTCTCCCAAGCGCACGACTTCAGCTCTCCTGAACAGATGAAGTTACATAGATTCAGTGAACTATAATTCTCTATATAATGACACATCTGAGAGTAGTACAAACCGATGAACAGGGACACTGTAATGATTGGGTATGTTTGTCAGATACAAAGGATTAGATGAGAACGGAAATGTGAGGCGAGTAAATATCTACAGATCATTAACGATTTCCTCAGTCAACGAGATGGGACTGCTTTAACAAAAGTCTGCGCGAGCTCGTAAGGGAGCCATCCGAATGTGGTGCTGAACTGCATCCCGGAGGCGAGGCTCAGGTGGTAGGAAGCGATGGTAGCAAGGATGGTTTCGTAGATTATTCCTGTACTCGAAGATAAGGTTTATGAGATGTACGGAGAGAGTGGGAAGCGTCAGTGCGAGTTGAGGTTCTTTTGATAGATGATGTAAGGATGGCAGGGGATGATTTTGTACGTACTTCTCTACATTTTTTCAAGTATTCCTTCTTCAGGAAGAAAGGAGTACTATAGGTGAGTTTGGGTAAGATGAAAATTAAATAATCATTCTTGACTTCGGGTGAGTCGAAGCAGAATGTTAAAGTGGTACATAGGTGAACGACTTGATGATGGTACTGATATGTTCCTTTCAGCTTGCTTTGCTACGATACCGAAAAGCTTGATGGGCCGCAAAGTTTTGGTAGGGACTGGGGCCTAGTAAAACAACAAGAGGTGGGACATGGTTAGAGGCAAGGTTAATATGGATGACCATAGTCTTGGCAGTGCTGTTCATGAGAGGCAAGCAGTTGCTCAAGCGCGCCACCTGCTTGCCTGAAGTGGAATTGAAGACGGCATTTATTTTCTCGCCCTTAGAGTATTTTCTGCAACTGTAAACCAAAAGCTGAATGTATTGAAATAAAGTCTTACTGACACTCGGCTTTACCAAAAGAGAAGTACTTATTTATGGACTCCCGTGGTACAGCAGTTAGCGTTCCTGACCGTGACGCATTCACAAGCCGGCCAGAGTCGAGCACATAGGTTCGAATCCTGGTTGCGGCAGTCGGTCCACAGTCAACCCAGCTGTTCATGCACCCCAAGGGTTGATCGATATGATAGGTACCTGGCTCAGGCTAGGATATAA
>JAYMFT010419318.1:0-17741 GCA_038088735.1 Panulirus argus | reverse complement strand
ATACATACATACATACACACACACACACACACACACACACACACACACACACACTACTCAAAGGGGAAGACATTCAGCAAATCAGACACCACGGACTATGCTGATTGGTGGGGTGATATCCATCGACTCCTGGTAAATATTTGGTTCCCGTCTCTCTCTGTCTCGTGTGTTATACAGATCACCCAAAACTAAAATGGAGGATTTCAGCATGGCACTGACAAAAGTTGAAGAAACACTAAGGGACAGTGGCAAGCCAGCAATGACAATAGTTTGGTTAGAAGATTTAAGTTTGAATTTCGAACAATGGGAAAAGTATGGATTGGAATATGGATATAATTTTTGTCAAAAAGGAGAACAGTGCATTTCCAAATGAAAGAGAACAATTTAACAGGCTAATTAACTTATGCAAAGATCATGAGCAAGCCAGAATAGTAAGCTGTTGACAGCAGTTGCCTAGGGTGGTACTACCCTCCTAACAGAGAAGTGTTAAAGTGGTGCCCAGAACCATTGTACACCCTTCATGTTAGGATTACTGGTCTTACCTTCTGTCTCATTAAAACAGGACTACTGGGCTAGTCTTCCATCTTCTCCTTACAAGCACTTATTTTCTTTAAATAAGTTCTCATGTCATATCCTGTCTGCATAATCATTTTGAATGCAATCATGATAGTGTCAAATAAAACTATAGCCCCAGTCACCAGCATCATGGGGAGCTAAGAATCTTCAGGTTCCCACCTGGCTGTACTGTCAATGAGAGATAGGGCTCAGACATAGTAGTACCAGCCCCTCCCATGACCTTTCCATCTCTGATAGACCTGCCTCTTTTTCTATTCTGAAGTAACATCTCTTCTGTACCTCCCCTAATATCTTATTTCTCTGTGAGACCCAATTGTCTAATTATGTTCTCACTCGCCCCTCTCTCGTATCTAAGTATAATCTCCACTCACGATTCCAGTACAAAAGTGGTTTCTATGCATATTCCAACAGCAGCACACCTTATATCTTATTTCTCTCTGAGACCCAATTGTCTAATTATGTTCTCACTAGCCCCTTTTTTTTTTATCTAACTATAATCTCCACCCACAATTCCAGTACATTGGTGGTTTCTATGCTTATTCCAACAGCAACATACCTGTTGCATGTTTCAAGGACCTTGAGACCCCAGACTTTGATGTTATGTGTTGCAAGGTATGTCTCTCAGGAACAACACTTTTCCTTTGTTTCATATACTGCTTGACTAATTTTACAAATTTTACGTCTTTCATCTGCTATCTAAGCTCCTGCCATGAGAATATGGTATCCTTTCACCCTCAAGCTGAGATCCTATGCTTATGGGATTTCAACATGCACCATAGGAAATGATTGAATTCCTTCCATACACGTAGTGGGGGAATTGAAGCCCTCATGTTCTCCATTCGCAAGATCTAGAGCAAATTATTTCCCACCCCACCCATATTACTGACTGTTGTGAACACTCTCCTAATATTTTGGATCTGTTTTTCACCTCAAATCCTTCTTGCTATAGATAGGCAGTCTCACCCCCATTTGCTTCATTTGACCATGCTGCATAGGTGTATCTATTTTAATGGCACCTTCCCCTCCAACAGCCCCTTCCAAACATAAATATTGGCACCTTAACAAAGCTGACTGGAATAACTTAAGAAATATCTTTTCTGATCTTTCTTGGATAAATTACTGTGTCTTATGATGCTTCTGTCTTCACCAAACACATATCACAGGATATTTTTACAGGAATGGAATCGTTTGTCCCTTCTTCCTTCAAGACAACCTCTTCCTCCAGTCCATGGTTCAACTATTCCTGTTCTGAAGCCATTCAGGCAAAGGATCAGGCATATTGAATTACTGTAACATCCACTCATTCTTGGAAACTCCACATTATGGAAATAGCTAAGTCTGCATCTAAGAAACTAGGAATCCTGTTAGGATGTCAGAAATTTTTTTCTTTGGAGCAGTTGCTCCATTTATATAAAGGATTGATCTATCCTTGTATGGAATACTGCTCTCGCATCTGGGGTAGTTCTAGCTCTGCATCCTTATTTGACAGAGCTGAGTCGAAAGTGGTCCAATTTATAAATTCTCCCAGGCTAACTTCAAAGCTTGACCTGCTTACCCTACACTGCAATGTTGGTTCACTTTCTCGCTTCTCTGGGTATTACTTTGGTTTTTGCTCTTGAGGGCTGGCCACTTGTGTGCCCCCACCACCAGCTAGACCACACAATACTTGACAAACAGCTGCATCACATGATTACTGTTGGCTGTTGGCAACTCAAGCGTCGACCGTTTTGATAACTGTTTCTTTCCCTACACCTCAAAGCTTTAGAACTATCTACCATATTATGTCTTTCCCAATAATTATGACCTGCCTCATTTTCAAAAACAATTATTTCACTTCCTCCAAAATTTGTAAATACTTTCCCTTGTCTCTTCTTTTTCCTTATCGTAATTCTTTCAATATTTCAACTTAGGCCTGGCCTTGATGTGGACTTTTGTCCATGACTGAAGTCTCTAATGTAAAGAAAAAAATATCAGGCTTGGAAAAACACTCCTTCCTCCGGCTTCCATTCAGCATTTATCACTGCCTGTAAGTATTGCAAGTACATTATCTGTGAGGCAAAGTGTTACATTATTCAGAGGGAATGAGATAACCTCTTCTCGTCATCCACTGATAGGTCTGTTTGGTCTTTATCTAAGGGCATCACCAGCAACTTTTGTTGCTTTACATTTCCTTCATGTTTTCGTTCTGACAGTACTATAGCTATCTCTCCAGTAGACAAAGCAACCCTCTTTGGTTGCTGTTTCTCCTCTAACTCTACCTTTGATGACTCTAACATTCCTTCAACCCCGATGCTCTTCTTACTAATCCTGTGCTCCTTCCTGTAATCTCTTTTCGAACTGTCCAAAAAGTGCTCTTATCTGTGGACACAAGCGGAGCTTATGGTCCTGATGGCATCCATCCCTGTGTGCTGAAAGAGTATGCTTGCTCGTCTGTTCCATTTATGCTTAAAACCAGAACTTTTTGGATATAAGCGTTGTTTCATCCTATCTCTAAGAAGGATGACTGTTCTAACCCTTCTTATTATTGTCCTATTGCTCTAGTCTTTGAATCCCTCCTCAACTCTCTTATCCTCATACATCTTGAATGTCACAGTCTTCTCTCTGATCACCAGTAAGAGAGTCTAATCAGATGTTTCACAGATGACATGAGAGTGAGTGTTGCAGTATATGTCCTTAATAGGTTAAAAGGAAAACAGTGAAGATGAGTCACAATAAATGTAAATTAATTACAGTGAACATCCCAGCCATAAACTCAATAAACTTATTGTCATACAGATCACCGAAAACAAAAGTTGAAGAAATTTTGAAGGGATTAGGGAAACCTGACCCAACAATAATAGCAGCTGTTTACTCTAACTTCCATTTTATTGAATGGCAGGAAAGAAGGGTAGATTATGGATTTAGACACAATTACAAAAGTAAGAATAATGAATCAGCAGATGAAGGAGAACAGCTCCAATTGATTTATGTGATTCCCACAGTCTTGTGCAGGAAAATGACATACCGACAAAGGGAGCATTTCATTAGACCTTATTTTTGCAAACAACATGGCATTGTTTTCAAGTACAGAAGTTAATAATTCTGGTCTATTGGATCATAATATCATATGAATTACTGAGTAAGGTCATCTGGGAGATGTCAGGTCAGGGTCAGGTAGAGGGAGATCCATGGAAACTGTTACACCAACCTTGCTTGTCACTAATTTCAAGGTCATGTAACCACATTCCACATTTCCTATAATTCTGTTTACGTAAACTCTGTTGTCTCTATTTACTCGTTCTTTAAGTAAATAGATCTCTGATGATGTGGTAATACATGAAAGTGCTTGGGATTCTTGTGGTTCCTTTCCTTAGTTGTTTTTCTGTTCATATACATGATGAGCATCCCTAATCCGAAAATCCGAAATAAAAAATGATCCAAAATCCGACGTTACAAATGGAAAGTTCCACACCTAAACACATAATTTTTTCATTGTATTAATGGTATTTCATATTTTTTACTGTTAAATACTCATGTGTGAATAAGTGTAAGAATATGATTGCGTATCAGTAGCATATAAATTCAGAGTCAGGAATGAAAGTGATGCCAAACAACCGCAGATTGTCCACAAGGGCGGCTGAGGTTGTGACACCTTAGCTCTCTGATGGTTCTGTGTTACACAAACTTTGCTTCATGTACAAAATTATTAGAAATATTGTGTAAGTTACCTTCAGGCTATGTGTATAAGGTGTATATGAAGCATAAATGGATTTCGTGTTTAGACTTGGGTCCCATCCCCAAAATATCTCATTATATATTTATTATCCATCATGACAAATGTGGAAAACAGGATGATATGGAAACAAACAGGTTAGAGCTGAGACATACCTCAACCTTTTTGACTGTTCATCGGCCTTCCTCAAGAGATACCGATTCCAGCATTTGTCGGGACCGTTTTCCCTAGCAAGTGATGGTCACCTGGTCAGACGCCTTGGCGTGCTGCTCTCTGATTGGATTGCTTGTCCTGCTGCCTCCACTTCTTCATAGCGATCTCCACTGCCTGATGTGACCAGCAGATGAACCCAGACCTTGTGTTAATGTTGTCTTTAGTAGAGATGTAAGCGGCTTACATCACTACAAATCAGTATTCAGTTCAAAATGTAAGGAGAAATTGGAAGATGAATTGTTTAGGCAGTATTTTGAAAATGAACTCAGGTACTGAAGATGATATCAAAACAAATGATCACTTCATAGAATTTTCAGCTCCAGGACCAGATAGAACTTCAGCCATATTCTTTGAACAGATAGAAACAGCAATACCAAAACCAATGTTATTATTAATGCAAAATCTGGATGAAAACAAAATTGCAATCTTTCAGAACTTTGCATATGTAACACTGCTGCTCAAGAAGGATCCAAGGTAATGCCTAAACAATATGGACCAGTTAGCTTGACTTTACATGTAATAAGAGTCCTTGAAAGAGTTCTATAAAGACATATATTAAATCATTTAATCAAGAACAGTTGCATAAATGAGGGCCAACTTGGATTTGTACCAGGAAAAAGTATGCAAACTCAGTTATTATCTCATTACCATGACATATGAAATTTAATCCAAGGAAAAAGAAGGAATACTGTTTTCTTTAATACTTTGCAAAAGCATATGAGAAAGTAGAGCACAGGATTTTGCAAGAGAATATACCTAAACTTAACATTAATTGTAGATAGAAAGATGAATTAAAGAGTTTCTGACAGATAGAAAGTTCAAATTGGTAGCAAATAGAATCATGTCTGAGGAGATGTCCTATTTGGGGCACCACAGGGTGTGGTATTAGCTTCAGCACTCTTTGCAAGTGAAGTAAGAGAAAGTGTAGCTGCTATTGATACCAGATTAAGCAAAATTATTGGATCAGAAACTTATCAAAAGGGGATGCAAAATGACTAAGACACAATTTACAAATGGTGCTTAACTGGACCTGATAGAATTTAATGAAGTGATTTGAGCAAGTGAGTTATGGAATAGGGAAGAATACATCATTGATGCCATATAAAGGGCCAGCAAAGAAAGTGATAAAGAGTGGAACAAGTTTATAAGATTTTGGTGTCATCATGAATTAGAAACTAGATTTCAAAGGGCATATTGAGAACATAAAACTATCAAGTGATGAGTGGTATGATTCTGAGAATTTTCACTGCAAGAGATAGAAACCTGTTGATGAGAATATTATTGTTTGTATAAGAAGCAGAATTGAATACTGCTCCCTTGTATGATCACCAACAAAACTGATGAAAATATATATATATATTAGAGAGAATTCAGAAGCAATTAAGCTAAGTTAAGGGGATGGAAAATATGGAGTACCACAAAAGGTTGGAAGAACTGTAACTATATAAAGCCTAAACAGAAAAAGGGATAGCTCTAGATCCTCAATATGTGGCAATAAACTGATTGTATAAAAGAATATGTGGCAAACTTGAAAGCCTTTCAACAGGGAAGATACAGAGTCACTGAGTCTTCCAGAATACCATGGAAAGTGCCAAAAATAAAGCGGGCAAGAATGTGTGACAGCCCAACCAGGAAGCGAGAATGATTATTCTTTGTGCCACCAGGAAAAATTAGAAACATACATGGAGCAGCTACAGTAACATTTAAAAGAATACTTGACATGCAGTTTATATCAGAGGAACCAAGAATAGATAATTATGTAATGTAGGTGGCAGCTGAGAAGAAGAGTCTTATTCCACAAGTAGGTTGTGCAGTGAGTACTTCGAGCTAGCCCCACCATTATTCCTAAATTTTATCATAGAGACTCCTAGATATGTAGATATTCTCTCTCAGGAAAGTGTGAATGTTTCAAGAAGAGTGCAATGAGTCAGTGATTGCCCAGTTCAAAGTAGTGTCTGAAAGATTAATATCAGACAGTTCAAAACAGTGTCTAAAAGATTTTTAATTCTCAAATAAATAAACCCAGTAGGAGTTATTAGCTATTAATATCATAATTGACAGGTGCCTATAGAAAAGAGAGTTAACTGTGGAAATAAAGCAAAATGAGAATCAGCAATAAATAGAAATTTCAGTCAAAACTGAATTGTGAATAAAAAGACAAGTCTTCTTGGTAAGAACTGATAGAATATGTACTTTTGAATGTTAACAATACAATTTTTCATGCATTAACAGTTTCTAGTAAAGAAAAGAAAGTGAATTGAAAATTGTTTTGGATATCATAGAAAGAAGCAGAAAGTGAACTTGTAATTGTAAGTAATGCAATTACTGATGCATCAATAAATATATTGCAATACTGAAATTGATAAAGTAATATGAATATGGGAAGAAATTCAAAGTTGAAGATATAATAAGCTAAATGTTTAATGTAAACAATCTCAGGAAGTTGGTGTGGATCCAAAAGGCGATAAAGCTTATAGATCAGAAAACTTGCATTCTGGCAAAGATGTCTACAAAAAAAGATAAACTCTGTGCAGTACAAATATAACAAACTGAAAATTGTCCTTCTCTAGTCCATGGCCACAAATACTAAACACTGGGTACTGATGACATCAGATCAACACCTATGGGTATAATGATAAGCTCACTGTAGTCAGTCATGTAGTAGATGCCCCTGAAAGGTAAGGGTTTGTCATCTCAGCAGACGTAACTAAAATCCTTAACAGATGTCCTCCCCCCTAAAAGTGGGGATGTCACTAGAGAGATTTGGTTGGGCACAAGTATAGCTATAGAATTCTGGGTCTCATACTAACATCAGTGGGTATTATAATGGATTATATCAACAAGAGATCCGCACAAGGAGAGGTAACCCTGACCACTCTGTATAGATTTTGACTCCTTTCAGTGAACCAAAATTACACCTAGTCAAGGCCATGATGTTACCTTTCCTAACTTTTTTGCCTATACCAGTCAAGGCCATGATGTTACCTTTCCTAACTTTTTTGCCTATACCAATATTCCTCACCTCCAAATCATGCATATTGAAGTTGCAGAGGATGAAAAATAAGGCACTGTGATTTATTGCAAATATAAAATACCCCTACATTGAAAACATTGTAAAACAGCACAGACAATGAAAGATTAAACCTGTTGGTTCATACCTAAGAGAAGCAACCTACACAAAATGTATGGCAGTGACTTGAAGATAGTGATGATACCAACTAAAGAGAAATCTAAGATCTTGACAAAAGTACAAACATGGAACACCCTTGGTTCCCTCAAAGCCTTAAAGCACTCAGGGAGGGTCCAATCATCCATCGATGTACACAGTGAACAATATGTAGCTTAGCTTAGTGAATCTGTCAAAAAATTAAAATCTTAGCTTACTGAATCTCTGTCAAAAAATCAAATCAAATTTATACACACCCCAGGTCTACCAGGGGCATACAAATAAGGCACCAAAAACATGTTTCCAAATAATCACCAACATGTATCCAAAAACTTGCATCATACCCCTGTATACACTTCGGTCTTCTCTTCCATTTCAAACCATCCCTTCCTGTATCCCACCTCTTCTTCCTCTCCTTTAACCACCCTATTAAGAAAAAGTTGAATAATGAATCATGAGTTAATTATGTAAAAAGATACCGGTATCTCAGACTAGAAATACCAACATTTGGAGCTGTTGAAAATAGCTTCAGCCACCAATGTAGAGAGGGGCTCAGAGTGCTCACAACTGTAGCTTGTCCCCTATCCACACTGTTGAGTTAATGTCAAAAAAAGTTAGCAAGATGTACATACATTGCTTACATCTGTTCTATGATTTATTATAGCAAGATGTACATACATTGCTTACATCTCTTCTAGGATTTATTATGCTGTACCTCTTCTTGCTTTGACGCCAGAGAGAAGGCTTGAGAAAATACAGAATGAAGGAATAAGAATCATTCTTAGCTGCCCCAAAACAACGAAGACTTTAAACATAAGAAAAGACCTTTGTATTCTTAGTATCAGAGATAGAGTAAAGGAAATCAGTCCTATTGTTGAGATCCAGATGCTCAGGTAAACACATCCCAATCCTTGTAAAGTAGCCTTTCATACCTTCTTCTCAAATAGAAAACATCCATCCAGATTGGCCACTCTAACTACTGTCCTGCCCCATTGGAAATTAACCTCTTTGATATCACTGTTCCCACTTTCTTTCAAAGCTTTTGCTCAGGTCACAGCCTAAGTTAACATTAAGTCAATGATGATGTCCATTACCACAATGAAACTGCTACTGCTGAATATAACCTCCCCCAAATTATATGGATTGGTTCCCACAACAAACCACTGGTGTGGCTGATAGTGCTATTGTTGTCACACATGTTCACAGTTTTTATATGCTATCATTAAGGCCCTTAAATTTGTTGAAAACTCAAAGATTGATAGTCTGATTGTAAGTGATTCTCATTCCTCACTAACTGCATTAAACTTACTTCATTATTGTAACATGCTTTTGTTTAGAGCGTGACACAGGTATAACTGAATTGCTCATGCTGGGCTCAGAGTCCGCTCTTCCTGGGTTCTTTCATATAATGGGCCCAGAATGCATGATATGGCTGATGAACCAGCAAAAACTTATGCATTGAAGGACGAAGATAATCATCCCCTGGGTCTCACCTGAGAATATCCTTAAACCCACTTTTCAGAAAGAGCATAATCAAAATCTTTTAGCATTAAGAAGTGAAATCAACACAAGCAGATCCATCCATCATCACAGTATCATGCAAGGAGAACCTATTCAAGTATATATGGATCATCCAGCAGGATCAGTAAACACCTTGATTTTTCTGCCTGGCTGAGGCTGGGCTGTAGATATTCATGAGAGTTTGCCCCACTATTTGATAATGAACAGACCACATATAAACTTTGCAAAGAACTTGCAACATTATTTACATGACTTTTGTATGAATAGTGAGTTCAGAGATGATTCTTGTCAAACATTTCAAGATATAGTTAAGCATTTCATCAATAACAATGTTCTACCCTGGATACTCAAAAAGTATCATAACTTTGCTTATTGTAAATAGTTCATGTGTTATATATTTGGATATGCAGTTCAGTTATTGTTCAAATGTCAAACTTTACTTACCATGTAAAATGCTGAAATATATTCAGTCCTTGCCTGGTCCTTGTGAACACTTTTTTCACTGTGTAACCAATAATGTATTTTAGTCATTGAGGCCATGTCCCTGCTGGACCTTTTGTTCACTCTGTATCCTCTTTTGTGCCACTGGCCACAGGATGGGCAGGAGTGCACAATGAAATAGCCGCTCGCGGCAAGAATAAATAATCAATCTTCTTAGCTTGCGTGGGAATTGTGGAATGTGCTGTGTAACAGACTTGGATAGTTGCTAACTTCATGCCTCAGGATTCACTGCTATCCTTACGAGACTCCTGTAGCATTCAGAAAGCTGGCCACATCCAGTGGTTGGGATCACAGGTCATAAAGTGATGTGATATATGTGCATCTGTGTGCAGATAGTTCAGGACAAATGAGTAGTAGACTGTGGAATAGGAAAACATGACTTTCAACTTGAGGAAATATATGATAAGGATGGTAGTTATTTGTGGCACTGCAATACATTCACTCATAAAAGCAAAGGCATGCAGACTGTACAGAATTGGCGAGGAGAAAAAGATTATGTGGATTAAAAGAATGAAACTGATATGAAACAAGGAAGTGACAGTGCAAACACAGAGAGTTGCATGAATGAATATAGTCTGCAGAACTTTGAAGAAAATATAAATGAGACAAATGAAAGACAAAATAAAACCACATATGAGAGTGACAGAAATTACCATGGGAACACAGAAAATAAAGAAAATAAACTTAACAGAAATGTGGGGAAAATATGAATGAGTCAAATGAAAGATGAAATAAAATGCAGATGAAAGTGCTTCAGATTTTAGGAATAAAACCACAAGAATGAAGTCAAAGGATGGCAGAAAAAAGAGAGAAAATGATGAGACACTCTGGTGGTTATGATGAAAAATCACTTTCATACAATACTTAGACAAATGCCATCACTTTGATTAGTGTGAGCATAATCATCCCAGAATGTGTATGAGAACACTTGTTTGGATTTCTTGATGCCAGATTTTATAATAAGGAAGAATGTATATATAGTCACCCAGACACTTGCTACAAATATGACAAATATCACATCAACAAGCAGGGAGAAGAATATAAATAAAGTACCTTATATGCATCCATAAATGCTAGTACAAACTGATTTCTTTTATCATATGAATTACAATGAATATAAGAAAAATATGTGGAACATGTAGAAAATACAAGAACTAGAATAGGTAGCAATGAAAATGCAGGGAGGATAAAGAAAATAAGTACCAAGAACGACATGATAATGACATACAAAATTATTTAACAGAGATGGAGATCATTTAATGAAAAATAGTACCAGAGAAAGAAATACTGGTATAAACATGACTTAAAAAGCATGTGAAGAAAGAAGGAAATAAATGGAGATGCATCACTGAAATGAAACAGTGAAGGGTCAGAGAACAAATGTAAAAGTTACACACCAGCATTGAAAGGAAGGCCAAAAGGAAATGATGTCACAAACATGAAAATTATAGGATGAGTTAGAACGGAAGACCAAGAGCGAATAAGATTATAACGATAATTGATTAGACTATAGCAACTATGAAAACACACAAAACCAATTTTTTTTTTTTTTTTTTTTTTTTTTTTTTTTTTTTTTTTTATGAGAAAAGTCATGGCAGAAATGAGAACAGAAAAGCAGTGAAAACACACAAGATGGAAACAATGTAAGAACCTTGGAAAATCAGGAGTAATGTGTTTCATGAATTTACACTGCAAATTGAATGTGTACAAAGTTCAACAAGCAGTGAAAACTTAAAGGACAATTATAGTATTTATTACCCTAGGACCCCTTCAGAAAGAGCCTTGGTGTTACTCCGGGGCTCCTTTTCCAGGGACTCCTGTGGATATAAGGCTGCATTACACTCAGTACAGAATTCCTTTGAAGCTAGAAGTCTTAGGACAAGACTGTGCTGTGTTTTGTTAACTTACAATATTACAGCCTCACCAAAGATGACTTTTTACCTACAATATAGCATCAAGAGGGCAGAGTCTGGTAATACATGACTTACCTGAAGCTATGGAATCCTGCCTGAATATGTTTGCAGATGATGCAAAGGTCATGAAGGAAGTGAAAAGTGAGGAGTGCATCAGCTTACAAGAGGATCTAAACAGATTCCAAAATTAGTCTGAAAAGATGTTAAATGAAATTCAACATTAGCAAATGTAAAGTAGTGAGGATGGGACAGAGCAAAAGACGGCCTCATTATGACTGTTACCAAGCAGGAAAGAAGCTTCAGGATTCTCGATTCTGTATCTGAGAAAGACTTGGGAGTAGATAGTCATTGCTGATCTGTTGCCAGTGTCCCACATCCAGAGAATAGTTAGGGAGATAACTGTCTGCTGGCAAATATCAGAATAGCTTTCAAGTACATGGATAAGGAAATATCTGGCTAGCTATTCAAATTCTACATAAGGCCAAAACTAGAATATGCCTCTCAGGTTAGGTCACTGCAACAAAAGAAGCACAAAGAGCTCATAGAGTAGGTCCAGAGGAGGGCAACAAAAATTGTACTAGAATTGAGAGACCTAAGCTACGGGGAAGAGCTAGAGTCATTAGATTTACCCAATTTGGAAGAGAGCAGACTTAGTGGTGACGTGATCAAAACCTTTAGGTTTTTGAAAATAGATTAACAAAGTGGCCTTATGGACAGTTCCTTGGGAGATGAAGGGATAGAGTAACTAGAGGACATAACATGAAATTATGTAAGAAACTTGTAAATAAGGATGTAAAGAAATACTTTTATAGCACAAGAGTTATGGATGAATGGAACATTTTGACTGAGGACATGGCTTATGTAGACACCATACATAAATTTGGGAGGTTGTGTCATAAGACAGTGTCAGGAGATGGGGCCCTATGAGTGTAAAACTCCCTCCCTATATGGTACAAATAGGTAATTACAAATTGGTAATTATATATGAATATACAAAGTATGGTAAGTGAGAACTATAGAATCAAAGTAAATTATATTGGTGAATAACTTAGGGACTATGATTCATTCCTGATCATGATAGAAACCTATCTCAGTGAGTAAGTGAGAGATGAAGAAAACTTACATTACTTTGAAAGATTCAGAGCAATAGAACCAAACTCAGACAAGGTGATGTAGCATTTAATGTATATGATAAGCTAGAAGGAAAGCAGATAATGAACCACAACAGATGTTAACTAATTGTAGTGAGCATCCCAGACATAGATTCAGTGAATATTTATCACAGAGACAAGAAGAAATGAACTGATCGAATTTAAAGAAATTTTAACAAAATGTGAAGAAACATTGAAGGGATTAGAGAATCAATCTGATAATTATATGGATGGGTGAATTTAATTTCCCTTACATTGAAAGGCAGGAAAGGAGAGTAGAATATAGTTGTAGATACAAGTTCAAGGAAATGAACAATGGATCAGTAGATGAAAATGAATGATTCTAAAGGCTAATAAAAGTTTGTGATCATTCAATCATGTACATGTAAACTGCAGACCAATTAGAGGGTTCAGATCTGTAGATCAAATCTTCACAAATGATAGGATATTGCTTTTTCAGATATTGAAGTGAATAATACATGCCTGTTATATCAGAGTATCCTAGAAATCAGTACATCATCCATTGTGGAAATAAATGAATGTCAGTGGCATATAGCAACAGATTAAGGAACATGAATTTTTCACCATGACAAATCAGACTGATGAGTAGTCACTGAAAGAATTTTAAACACAAAATAGAAAAGGATATTCAGGGTCAGTTAATTAACAACAAACATGAAAATATACTTTGAGAAGATGAGAAGAATATCAGTGGACTAACACCAAACAAAAGGAAAGATACTGCAAGACAGAAGATATGAAGAGACAGAAAATTAATAGAAGAGCATGGAAAAAGAAAATGTTGGCAATGAAAAATGCAAAAATCAGAGAGCTTGATGGAAAAATATAGAATGCAGATGCAGAAATGATAAAATCCCATACAAAATAAAAACGAACAAAGAGAGAGTATGTAAAACATGGAAAGGAACCTAGAATGACTGTTACATACATGAACAAAGCAAGAAAGAGAAACCATAGACATTAGATCCATGAAAGTGGGAGAATAGTATGAAAATGATATGCAAGATGTTAACAATACAAATCAGTTTTCAGCTCAAAATACAGTGAGAAGTCAAATAATGAACTTTTTAAACAACATGATGAAGACACACTCGTTGGTATTGAGTTACCGAAAGATGATGGTAATCAGAGTGACTGATCAGCTTATAGGAAATTCAACACTTGGACCAAATGGTATCCCAGCCATCTTCAAGAAGACAAAAACAACAGTAATGAAATCAGTGGTGTTACTAATAAAGCAAAGTCTGGATGAAAGCAAAATTGCAGACATTAACAAAATAGCATATGTAACAGCAATACACAAAGGAGGATCCATGCTAATACCTAAGGAGTACAGGCTAGTTCACTTAACTTTACATGCAATGAAAATTTTTGAAAGATTGGTTAAAGGACACGTAGTAGAATACTTGACCAAGAACAGTTACATAAATGAAGTTCAACATGGATTTTTACCACAAGAAATGCACATACCCAACTATTCCACTAAATATCCCTGTATACTGACAGGAATGAAAGTTTGATGCAAGGAAAGTGAATGGATATGATTTTTTTCAAATTTGCAAGGGTGCTTGACAAAGTGAATCACAGATGTTTACTAGAGATAGTAGGTAAACATAACATTAAGGATAAGGTATGAAGATGCAAGTTTTTAATTCACTTTTTCAAGCATCCTTGCAAATTTGAGAAAAATCATACCCATTCACTTTCCTTGCATCAAACTTTCATTTCTGTCATTATACTGGGATATTTAGTGGTATACTTGGGTATGTGTATTTCTTCTGGTAAAAATCCATGTTGAACTTCATTTATGGAACCATGTTTGACGAGGCAGATGCCTATTCAGATACTCACAAGGAAAAGCATTAACCTCACTTCCCTCTTTGATATCAAGCACAGATGGAAAAGTTAAAAATACATAGTGATGTCTTTTGCTGGTGGCATTAGAGTAGGCAGAATGATTGTATCTGAAGGTGCAAAAAGACTTGTACATTATATACAAATGGGCACAAGCGAAGCAATCTCTAGAATGCTTTCCATGCATGCCTGCCACTCACTGTACTCACATTTATTTATAGTGTGAAGTAGATTTACCTATTTATACTGTACAGGGAGGGAGTTTTACGCTCATGGAGCTCTCTCCCTTGAACATTCTTTCCTGTCATACAGCCTCTTGAATTTATGTATGCTGTCTGTTTAGGCATGTCCTTAAGCTATTCTTGTGTTAAAGTTACATCCTTTTGCTATGTTCCATTACATTTGTTCTCATATAACTGTATTACCTTGTGTTTCATAAAGGTTATCATGGTTTTCATTATTTGATTTATTCAGTATCATGAAAACTTATATCAAGTCCCACATTTATGCATACTAAGAAAAGAGATGCATACTTCTGAGTAGTTTTGTTGCACTTCATTGTACTTGCTAAATTTTTTCATGCTTTTTATAGTTCAGACATCAAAACTGTATAGCATGTTCAAGATGTAGTCTTAGTAATGCTTTGAGCACTGACAGTTTTTTCTGGTATTTTGTGATCATTGTTCTTAGCTATAAACCTGACAGTTGGTTTGCTTATTGCTTGTTATTACACAACATTTATTATACTGCAGATTGTTATTGTGAACCATGCCAAGTTTCCTTTCTACTTTTACATTGGATAGTGGTGGATTCCTGAGCTTTGTAAAGTAATGTTTACTATTCTTATCTTCAGAGTGCATAATTGTACATTACGTTAAAAATGACTTGCCATATATCTGACCACTCTATAAGTTAGTTAAGGTCCCTTAAATATTTTGCTGTGTGGCTCATCTGTAGCTCTATCTCCTGTTTTTGTACTGTATGCAGATTTTGAAATTGTAGATTTCAGACCCATTTCTAATTTGGTTGAACACCATTTATTCCCTTGATCTTATCTTTAGTAACCTACTGCCCAAGGCTACATCCCCCAACACTGTCAGATCTTTAATTTCATTCCCTACCATTGTTTTTGTACCAGTAGTGGCATTTGCCTTTACTGTAATACAGAAACCCTCATGTTCACCCCATGGATCATGAGCCTCCTAACTTTAGTACCATCTGGCTCAAAATTCCTTTACCTCCTATAACTTTGCTATCATCTTTCATAATATCTGCCACCAGTTCTTCTAACTATTCACAGTTCTTCAACCTCTTAACTTCCTGTCATGAAGCATTGCTCACCATACATCCAAGTGATGAAATCCTCTATGCTGGGGATATCAGTAAACATCACAAGGATTAGTTAAGCTCTGTTTGTTATGATCCTGGTGGATCCAATTTTTTTCCTTTTTCGTCTTTATTGATATGGAACAGATAATCAAACACCCGAGTTACACTGTTTCTACCCCCATAGACTCCTCCAACCACTGTTTTATTTCTGTCACTTCTCATAAGGTATGCCTAGGTGCAGCCAATCCCTAAGAAAAGTGACCACTTTCACCTCCTTTACTATTGCCCCTTTACTCTTATTTCTGTATCTTCATAATCTTTGAAACTCACCTTATCTCTCAATGTCTCAAACATGTAGAGTTCCATTCCCTTCTTTCTGATCACTAGTATAGATTTTCTATGTCTAGCTTATGGGTGATCATTTGTGGTCCTCTTACAGAGATATTAGTGAAATTTACATGATACCCCTTGACATCTCTAAAGCATTTGACAGGATGTAGCATTTGTCTTTGCTTTCTAGACTCCCATCCTTTGTTTTTTCTGCTTCTCTATCGCCTGTCTTTCTTCTCTTAGTAAATAATCCTCCCTCTTCTATTTCTAGCCCTATTTACTCCTATGCTGATGTTTCCATTTTACATACCAAACTCACTTTCCTTCCTCTTTATTTTAATAGTTATTCTCTCTCTCCTGTTGAACACACTTCCTTATTTTGGACCTGTGCAGCATCTTAGAATAGGGAAACAACTACCTTTAAATTTTGCCGTGCTAAAATGAAATTTTCTCTGTAATTTCAAAACATTATAGTTCAACCCTGTTTTACTGTAACATCAATATGTTGGACATAACCATATCTTCCACTCTATCCTGGAATCAGTATCAAAATGTCTATTGGGGATCTGTATGCTCTAGTATGTAGTACTCTTCACGCAGTTGAGGTGGCTCTTCCCCATCTCTTTTACTAGGCACATAGGAATCAAAAGCTCTCCATCCTATTAATTCTCCTAGCATCACTTCTCTTCAACCTTACCTTTCTGCATGCTTCCTTGTTGCTTCTCTCTCTCTCTGTTCTACAGGTATTATTTTGGCCACTGTTCTTTTGAGCTATCTACATGTGTCCTCACCCCTTTGGCTTAGATCTGAGGCATACATCTTTGCTACTGCTTCCCAGTTTCTGTGTGGAGACTGGCCGCTTACAAATTGATTGTATGGTATCTCCTTCCCTCAAAAAGCTAAATTGTGGAATCTCTTCCTTCTTTTGTCTTTCTGTCATGTAACTATTCTAGCCTTAAGTGCTTGGTCTACAACGCCTGCAGAGCCCTGCTTAATTTCTTCTTTCTTTTTCGTTCCCTCTATTTCTTTCACCCAAGGTGGCCTTTGATAGGGGTATGTTTTGCCCTTACCATGTTGGTTACTATACAAAAATAGTATGAAAAGAATTGAGCTAAGGACTGTGTAGCATCCCTCTTGTTACATTCAGCTAGTCATAGACTTCAACAATTAAAATTACATATTGCTTTAAGTTGGTGAGCCTATCCCAACCTTGTACATTAGCACATCTAACATACCATTTGATTTTGATTTACATAGTATTCTCTTGTGTAGAACTTTATCAAATGCCTTTTAAAATCAGAGCTTATCCCACTTGTTTTATATATTTTATTTATTTTATTATACTTGATTGCTGTTTCCCGCGTCAGCGAGGTAGCACCAGGAAACAGACGAAGAAAAAAAAAAATACCCCATCCCCCCGCATGCACACATATATACATACATGCACACATATG
>JAYMFT010419307.1:0-17741 GCA_038088735.1 Panulirus argus | reverse complement strand
TATATAGCGTTAATGGGATGGCCTTGATTAGGGCCTTAGCTGCCCGTGCCGTCTCAGCTAACATAGAAAAAAAAAGGTGCACTATTATGAAAGTATCTTGCATATGTGTACGATCATGCCTGTGTCTTACCATGGTGCAACATCATGCCATTTTCGTACTAAGATGTACAATCAGGCCAGTATCTTAACAAGGTGCACCATCGTGCTATTATCTTTCCAAGTTACACCATCATACCAGTATTTTACTAAGATGCATCATCATGCCAGTATCTTGCCCTGGTGCAAAATCATGCCAGTATCTTACCAAGGCGACCCGTCATGTAAGTATCTTACCCAGATGCAACATCATGCCAGTATCTTGCCAAGTTCCACCATCATGCCAGAATCTTACCAATGTGCACCATCATGCCAGTATCTTACCAAGGTGCACCATCATGCCAGTATCCTACCAAGGTGCACCACCATGCCAATATCTTAACAAGGCGCACAATCAAGCCAGTATCTTAAAAAGGTGCAGCCTCATGCCAGTATCTTACCAAGGTGCAACATCATGCTATTTTATTACCAAGCTGCTCCATCATGCTAATTTCTTAACAAGGTGCACCAAAGTGCAAGTATCTAGCCAAAGTGCACCATCAAACAGTATCTTACTAAGGTGCATCATAACTGCCACTATCCTCGCAAGGTGCACCATCAAGACAGAATCTAAAAAAGGTGCACCACCATGCCAGTATCTTACTAAGATCAAGCCAGTATCTTACCATCGGGCACAATCACGCCTGCGTCTTACGAAGGTGCACCATCGTGCCAGTATCTTATCAAAGCTCACCATCATGCCTGTATCTTACCAAGGTGCAACAACATGTTATTTTATTACCAAGCTGCACCATCATGCTAATTTCTTAACAAGGTGCACCATAGTGCTAGTATCTAGCCAAAAGGCACCATCAAGCCAGTATCTTCCTAAGGTGCATCATCACTGCCAGTATCCTCCCAAGGTGCACCATCATGACAAAATCTAAAAAAGGTGCACCACCATGCCAGTATCTTACTAAGACGCACCATCAAGCCAGTATCTTACCATTGGGCACAATCACGCCAGCGTCTTACGAAGGTGCATCATCATGCCAGTATCTTATCAAGGCGCAACATCGTGCCAGTATCTTACCAAGGTGCACCATCACGCCAATATCTTACCACGGTGCACCATCATGCCAGTATCTTATCAAGGCGCACCATCATGCCAGTATCTTACCAAGGTGCAGCATCATGCAAGTATCTTACCAAGGTACAACATCATGCTATTTTCTACCAAGGTGGACTATCATGCTACTGTCTTAAGAATGTGCACCAAAATAACAGTAGCTTACTAAGGTGCACACTCAAGCCAGTATCTTACTCTAAGGTGCATTATGCAAGTATCTTACCAAGCTGCACCATCATGAGAGTATCTTACAAAGGTGCACATCATAACAGTATTTTACCAAGGTGTAACATCATGCCAGTATCTTACAATGGTGCACCATCATGCCAGAATCTCACCAATGTGCACCATAATGCCAGTATCTTACCAATGTGCACCATCATGCCAGTATCTTAACAAGGTACACCATCAAGCCTGTATCATGCCAAGGTGCACCATCAAGCCAGTATTCTACCATGTTGCACCATCATTCCAGTATCTTAACAAGGTACACTATCATGCCAGTATCTCGCCAAGGTGCACAATTATTCCAATATCTCAACAAGGTGCACCATCATGCCAGTATCTTGCCAAGATGCACCATTCAATCAGTGTCTCACCATGGTGCACCATCATGCCAGTAGCTTGCTAAGGTGCGCCATCATACCAATGTCTTACCCAGGTGCACCATCATGCCAGTATCTTGCCAAGGTGCACCATCATGCCAGTATCTTACCAAGGCGCACTATCATGCAAGTATCTCACCAAGGTGCACCATCATGATAGTATCTTACCAAGGTGCACCACCATACTAATGTCTTAACAAGGTGCACCATCATGCCAATATCTTGCCAAGGTGAACAATCAAGCCAATGTTTTACCAAGGTCCACCATCAAAGTCAGTATCCTACCAAGGTGCACAATCAAGCTAATATTGTAACAAGGTTCACCATCATGCTAATGTTTTAACAAGGTGCACCATCGTGTCAGTATCTTAACCAGGTGCACCATCAAGCCAGTATCTTGCCAAGGTGCACCATCATGCATGTATCTTACCAAGGTGTATTAACTTGCCAGTATCTTGATAAGGTGCACCGTCAAGTCAGTATCTTAACAATGTGCACCATCATACCAATATCTTACAAAAGCGCATCGTCATGCCAGTATCTCACCAAGGTTCACCATCATGCTAGTATCTTTTCAAGGTGCACCACCATGCTAATGTCTTAACAAGATTCACCATCATGCCAGGATCTTGCCAAGGAACAAAATCAAGCCATTACCTTATCAAGGTGCACAATCTCCCCAGCATCTTGCCAAAGTGCACCATGAAACCAGTATCTTACCAAGGTGCACCATCATGCTAGTATCTTGATATGGTGCACAGTCATGCTAATGTCTTGACAAGGTGCACAATCATGCCAGTATCTTGCCAAGGTGCACCATCAATTTAGTATCTTTCCAAGGTGCGCCATCATGCTAATGTGTTAACAAGATGCACCATCATGCCAGTATCGTGCCAAAACGCACTATCATGCAAGTATCTTACCAAGGTGTACCATAATGCTAGTATCTTACCTAGGTGCATATTTATATAAATATCTTACAAAGTTGCACCTTCATACCAATATCTTACTAAGGTGAACCATCATGCCAGTATCTTACCAAGGTGCACCATCATGCCAGTATCTTGCAAATGTACATCGAGCTATTATTTTACTAATATGCATCATCATGCCATTATCTTAAAACGTGCACCTTCATGCTAGAATCTTAACAAGGTGCACACTCATGCCAGTATCTTCCCAATTTGCACCATCATGCCAGTATTTTACCAAGGAGCACCATTATGTCTGTGTCATACCAATGTGCACCAACATGCCAGTATTTTACCAAGGTGCAATATCATGCCAGTATCTTACCAAGATGCATCATCATGCCTCTATCTTACCAAGGTGCACCATCATACCATTATCTAAAGCGCACCTACATGCCAGTCTCTTACCAAGGTGCACCATCCTGCCAGTATCTTACCAAAGTGCAACATCATGCTAGTATCTTACCAAGGTGGACCATCTTACCAGTATCTTACTAAGGTGCAACACCATGCCAATATCTTGCCAAGATGCACCATCATGCAAGTGTCTTTCCAAAGTACATCATCATACCAGTATCTTGCCAAGGTGCACCATAATGCCAGGATCTTATCAAGATGCAACATTAATCCAGTATCTCATCAAGGTGCACCATCATACCAATATGTCGCTAAGGAACAACATCATGCCAGTATCTTAACAACGTGCACCTGACAGTATCTTAAAAATGTGCACATCATGCCAGTATCTTACTAAGGTGCAACATCATGCCAGTATCTTTCAAAGGTGCACCATCATGCCAGAATCTCACCAATGTGCACCATCATGCCAGTATCTTACCAATGTGCCCCAACATGCCTGTATCTTAACAAGGTGCACCTTCATGACTGTATCTTGCCAAGGTACACCATCATGCCAGAAAATCACAATGGTGCACCATCATGCCAGTATCTTAACAAGGTGCACCATCATGACTGCATCTCGCCAAGGCGCACAATCATGCCAGTTTCTTAACAAGGTGCATCATCATGCCAGTATCTTGCCGAGGTGTACCATCAATCCAGTGCTTTACCACGGTGCACCACCATGCCAATAGCTTGCCAAGGTGCACCATCATACCAATATCTTACCCAGGTGCACCATCATACCAGTATCTTGCCAAGGTGCACCATCATGCCAGTATCTTACCAAGGCGCACTATCATTCCAGTATCTCACCAAGGTGCACCATCATGATAGTATCTTACCAAGGTACACCACCATGTTAATGACTTAACAAGGTGCACCATCATACCAGTATCTTGCCAAGGTGAACAATCAAGCTTATATTTTACCAAGGTGCACCATTAAATCCAGCATCTTATCAAGGTGCGCTGTCAAGCTAATATCGTAACAAGGTGGACCATCATGCTAATGCCTTAACAAGGTGCACCATCATGCCAGTATCTTAACAAGGTTCATAATCAAGCCAGTATCTAACCGATTTGCACCATCATGCATGTATCTTACCAAGATGCATCATATTGACAGTATCTTGACATGGTATACCGTCAAGCCAATATCTTAACATTGTGCACCATCATACCAATATCATACAAAGGCGCAGCGTCATGCTAGTATCTCACCAAGGTTCGCCATCATGCTAGTATCTTACTAAGGTGCACCATCATAATAATGTCATAACAAGACTCACCATAATGCCAGTATCTTGCCAAGGTACAAAATCAAGCCATAATCTTACCAAGGTGCACCATCTTGACAGCATCTTAAAGTGTGCACCATCAAACCAGTATCTTACCAAGGTGCACCATCATGCTAGTATCTTAATAAGGTGCAAAATCATGCTAATGTCTCAACAAGGTGCACCATCAAGCCAGTATCTTGCCAAGGTGCACCATTAAGCCATGATCTTACTAAGGTGCACCAAGATGCAAGTATCTTACTAAGGTGCATCATGACAATATTTTGCGAATGTGCACCGTCAAGCCAGTATCTTACCAAGGTGCACCATCGTCCCATCTTACCAAAGCGCACCATCACTCTAATGTCTTGACAAGGTGCACAAACACGTCAGCATCTTGCCAAGGTGTACCATCACTTTAGTATCTTTCCAAGGCGCACCATCATGCTAATGTCTTAACAAGATGCACCATCATGCCATTATCGTGCCAAGACGCACCATCATGCCAGTATCTTACTAAGATGCACCATCGTCCCATTATCTTACCAAGGTGCACAATCATTATAATGACATGACAAAGTGCACAAACACGCCAGCATCTGGCCAAGGTGCACCATCAATTTAGTATCTTTCGAAGATGCAACATCATCCTAATGTCTTAACAAGATGCACCATCATGCCAATATCGTGCCAAGGTGCACCACCAAGCCAGTATCTTACCAAGGTACACCATCATGCCAGTATCTTACCAAGGTGCACCGTCATGCCAGTATCTTACCAAGGTGCACCATCATGAGAGTATCTTACCAAGGCGCACCATCATGCCAGTATCTTACCATTGTGGACCATCATACCAGTACCGTACCAAGGTGCACCATCATGCCAGTATCTTACCAAGGTGCAACATCATACTATTTTCTTACTAAGGTGCACCATCATGCTAATGTCTTAACACTGCGCACCATAATGCCAGTAACTTGCCAAAATGCACTAACAAGCCAGTATCTTACAAGGAGCATGATCATTCCAGTATCTTCCCAAGGTGCACCATCATACCAGTATCTAAAAAAGGTGCAACATCATGCCTTTATCTTACCAATGTGCACCATTATGCCAATTTCTTACCAAGCTCCACCACAATGCCAGAATCTTACCAACGTGCACCATCATGCCAGTCTCTTACAAAGGTGCTTCATCATGTCAATATCTTACCAGGGTGCACCATCATGTCTGTATCTTGCCAAGGTACACCATCATTCAAGTATCTTAGCAAGGCGTGCCAACATGCCAGTATCTTACCAAAGTACATCGTCATGCCAGTATCTTACCAAAGTGCACCATCATACCTGTATCATCCTAAGGCGCACCATCATGCCAGTATCTTAATAAGGCGCACCATAATGCCAGTATCTTACCAAGGTGCACCATCAAGCTAGTATCTCACCAAGGTGTACTATCATACTAATGTATTAACAAGGTGCACCACCAAGCCACTATCTTGCTAAGATGCAAAATCAAGCTAGTATCATACCAAAGTTGCTCCATCATGCCAGTATCTTGCTAAGGTGCACAGACAAGCCAGAATCATACCAAGGTGCAACATCATGTTTGTATCATACCAAGGTGCACCGTCATGCTAATGTTTTAACAAAGTCATTATCATGCCAGTATCTTACCAAGGTGCAAAATTACGACAGTATCTTACCAAGGTGCACGATCATTCCAGTATTTTACTAAGGTAAACCATCATGCCAATATCTTACCAAAGGTTCACCATCATACCAGTATCTTACCAACTGCACCATAATGCCAGTATCTTTCCAAGGTGCACCATCATACCAGTATCTTACCAAACTGCACCACCATGCCAGTATCTTACCAAGGTGCACCATTATACCAGTATCTTACCAAACTGCACCACCATGCCAGTATCTTACCAAGGTGCACCATCATGCCAATATCTTACCAAGGTGCCACTTCATGCCAGTATCTTACCAAGATGCACTATTATGCCAGTATCTTTCATGGGTGCACCATGAAGACAATATCTTACTAAGATACACCATCATTCCAGTATCTTTCCAAGGTGCACCATCATGCCAGTATCTTACTAAGGTGTACCATCATGTCAGTATCTTACCAAAGTACAACGTCGTGCCAGTATCTTATCAAGGTGCACCATCATACCTGTATCTTCCTAAGGCGCACCATCATGCCAATATCTTAACAAGGTGCACCATAATGCCAGTTCATTACCAAGCTTCCCAAGATGCACCATCATGAGAGTATCTAAAAATGGTGCCCCATCATGCCAATATCTTACCGAGGTGCACCATCATGCCTCTATCTTGCCAAGACACACCATTATGCCAGTATCAAACCAAGGTGTACTATCATACCAGAATCTTATCAAAGTGAACCATCGTACCAGTATCTTACTAAGTCACATCATCATGTCAGTATCTTACAAAGGTGCACGATAATGCCAGTATCTTACCAAGGTGCAACATCATGCTAACATCTTGCCAAGGTGAACCATCATGCTAATGTCTTAACAACGTGCACCATAGTGCCAGTAACTTGCCAAGGTGCACAATCAAGAAAGTATCCTAAGAAAAATACACCATCATGCCAATATCTTACCAAGGTGCAACATCATGCCGGTATCTTACCAAGATGCACTATTATGCCAGTATCTTACAAAGGTGCACCATAAAGAGAGTGTCTTACTAAGATACACTATTATGCCAGTATCTTTCCAAGGTGCAATATTATGCAAGTATCTTACCAAGGTGCACCATCATGTCAGTATCTTACCAAGGTGCAACATCATGCCAGTATCTTACCAAGGTGCAACATCATGCTATTTATACCAAGATGCACCATCATGCTAATTTTCTAACAAGGTGCACCATAATGCTAGTATCTTGCCAAGGTGCACCATCAAGCCAGTATCTTACCAAGGTGCATCATCACTGTCAGTATCTTCCCAGGGTGCATCAACATGAGAGTATCTAAAAATGGTGCCCCATCATGCCAATATCTTACCGAGGTGCACCATCATGCCTGTATCTTGCCAAGACACACCATCAAGCCAGTATCAAACCAAGGTGTACTATCATGCCAGAATCTTATCAAACTGAACCATCATACCAGTATCTTACTAAGTCACATCATCATGCCAGTATCTTACAAAGGTGCACGATCATGCCAGTATCTTACTAAGGTGCAACATCATGCTAACATCTTGCCAAGGTGCACCGTAATGCTAATGTCTTAACAACGTGCTCCATAGTGCCAGTAACTTGTTAAGGTGCACAATCAAGAAAGTATATTAAGAAAAGTACATCATCACACCAGTATCTTACCAGGGTGCAACATCACCCAGTATCTTACAAAGGTGTACATCATCAAGTATGAAGTTATCTTCCTAAGGTGCAACATCAAGCCAGTACCTTAACAAGGTGGACCATTATGCTAGAATCTTACGAAGGTGTACCATCATGATGATGTTTTAACAAGGTGCGCCATCACACCAGTATCTTGCTAAGGTGCACCGTCAAGACAGTATCTCACCAAGGTGCACCATCAAGAGAGTATCTTACGAAGGTGCACCATCATGCCAGTAACTTGCCGAGGTGCACCACCATGCCAGCATCTTATTAAGGTGCACCATCATGAGAGTATCTTACCAAGGTACACCATCATGCTAGTATCTTACCAAGGTTCACCATCATGCCAGTATCTTACCAAGGTGTACCATCATGCCTGTATCATACCAAGGTGCTCATTCTTGACAGTATCTTACCAAGTTGCACCATCATGCCAGTATCGTACGAAAGTGCACCAACATGCTAGTATATTACCAAGATGCACTATCTTGCCAGTATCTTACAAATGTGCACCATCACCCCAGTATCTTACTAAGGTACACCATCAGGCCAGTATCTTTCCATGGTCCAAAATCATGCCATATCTTTCCATGGTCCAAAATCATGCCAATATCTTACCAAGATGCACCGCCACGTCAGTATCATTGCATTTATGGCATGATGTAATGGTTGGTTACATTCCAGGTATGTTAGATTTATACTAAAGCTGGAAGCTATTAGTACGAATATATTCAGATTTGTATATCCGTATTGTTAACTTTCCGCTTTGGGAAGATCATTTCATTGCACAGAGGTACAAATGTTATACTTTCTTTGAATTTTCACCCAGTATATATCAACAACTATACTTTATTGGCATGGTATTATATGTAACTCATTATCTTTACGGATAACTGTGTACTGTTTCATTCATGCCAGTATCTTACCAAGATGCACCATCACGCCAGTATCTTACAAAGGTGCACAATTATGCAAGTATCTTACCAAGGTGCACCATCATGCCAGTATCTTGCCAAGGTGCACCACAGTGTCAGCATATTACCAACTTGCACTATCATTCCAGTATCTTAAAAAGGTGCACCATCATGTCAGTATCTTGCAAAGGTGCACCATCACGTCACCATCACGTCAGTATCTTATCACGGTGCACCATCACATCAGTATCTTACCAAGGTGTACCATTATGCCAGCATTTTGACAAGGTGCACCATCATCTCAGTATCTTACAAAGCTACCAAGCAACAGCATCATTCCACTATCTTACCAAATCACACCCTCATGCCAGTATCTTGCCAAGGAGCAAATTCATGCCAATATCTTACTAAGGTGCACTATCATGCCAGTATCTTATCAAGGTGCACCATCATGAGAGTATCTTACCAAGGTGCACCATCATGCTAATGTCTAAACAAGGTGAACCATCATGCCAGAAATTCTACCAAATTGCACCATCATGACAGTGTCTTACCAAGTTGCCAAATCGTGCCAGTATCTTACCAAGGTGCACAGTCGTGCCAGTATCCTACCAAGGTGCACCATCATGTCAGTATCTTACCAAGGCGCACTATCATACCAGTATATTACCAAGGTACACAATCATGTAAGAATCTAACCAAGGTGGACCATCATGCCAGCATCTTACCAAGGTGCACCATCACGCCAGTATCTTACAAAAGTGCACCATAATGCCAGTATCTTATCAAGGTGCACAATCATGCCAGTATCTAACCAAGGTGCACCATCATACCAGTATCTTACCATGGTGCAACGTCATGCTACTTTCTTAACAAAGTGCACCATCATGCTATTGTCTTCACAAGGTGAAAAAAATACCAGTATCTTACCAAGGTGCACCATAAAGCCAGTATCTTTCCAAGGTGCATCATACCAGTTTCTTACAAAGTTGCACAATCATGCCAGTATCTTACCAAGGTGCACCATCAATCCAGAATCTTACCAAGACGCACCATCGTGCCAATATCTTCCTATTGTGCACCATCATATCAGTATCTTACCAGGGTGCACCATCATGCCTGTATCTTGCCAAGGAACACCATCATGCCAGTATCTTACCAAGGTGCAACATCATGCCAGTATCTTGCCAAGGTGCACCTTCATGTCATTATCTTACCAAGGTGCATCATCAGGCCAGTATCTTACCAAGGTGCACCATCACGCCAATATCTTATCAAAATGCACCATCATACCAGTATCTTATGAAGGCGCACCATCATGCCACTATCAAACCAAGTTGCACCATCATACTAGTATCTTACCAAGGTGCAACATCACGCTATTTTTTAACAAGATGCAGAGTCATGCTACTGTATTAATAAGTTGCACAAAAATAACAGTATCTTGCAGAGGTGCACCATCAAGCCAGTATCTTGCAAAGGTGCATCATACCAGTATCCTACCAAGTTGCACCATCATGCCAGTATCTTACAAAGGTGAAACATCATGCTAGCGTCTTACCAAGGTGCACCATCATGTCAGTATCTTACCAAGGTACACCATCATACCAGAACCTTACCAAGGTGCACCATCGTGCCAGTATCTTACTAATGTGCGCCATCATGTCAGTATCTTACCAGGGTGCACCATCATGCCTTATCTTGCTCAGGAACACCATCATTATAGTATCTTACCAAAGTGCACCATCATTCTCGTATCTTACCATGGAGCATATTAATGCCAGTATCTTACCAAGGTGCACCATCATTCTCGTATCTTACCATAGAGCATATTAATGCCAGTATCTTAACAAAGTGCACCATCGTGCCAGTATCTTAAGAAAGTGCACAATTATGCCAATATCTTGTCAAGGTGCACTATGTTGCCAGTAGATCCCCAAGGTGCACCATCAAACCAATATCTTACCAAGGTGCACAATCATGCTAGTATATCACCAAGGTGCATATTACTGCCAGTATCTTATCAAGGTGCATCATGTCAGTATCTTATCAAGGTGCATCATCATGCATGTATCTTACCAAGGTGCACCATCATGCCAGTATCTTCCCAAGGTACACTATCAAGCCAGTATCTTGCAAATGTGCAACATCATGCCATTATCTTAACAAGGTGCACCATTATGCCAGTATCTTGCCAATTTGCATCATCGTGCCGGTATCTTACAAAAGTGCACCATCATGCTATATTCTTTCCAACTTACACCATCATACCATCATCATATCAAGTTGCACCGTCATGCCAATATCTTACCAAGGTGCATCATTATTTTAGCATCTTACCATGGCGCAGTATCATAAGAGTATCTTACCAAAGTGCACCATCATGTTAATGTTTTAACAAGGTGCGCCGGCATGCCAGTATCTTGCCAAGGTGCATCATTATGCCAGTATCTTACCAAGGTGCATCACCATGCCGATATCTTTCCAAGGTGTACCATCATGACAGTATCTTACTAAAGCGCGCCATCATGCCAGTATCTTACCAAGGTGCACCATCATGCTAGTATCTTACTGAGGTGCTACATCATGTTGGTGTCTTACCAAGGTGCACCATCATTTTAATGTCTTAAAAAGATGCAATATCATGTCAGTATCATACAAAGGTGCAAAATCATGCCAGTATCTTAACAACGTCCACAATCATGCCAGTATCTTTCCAAGGTCCACCATCATACCACTAGCTTACCAAGGTGCATCATCATGCTAATGTCCTAACAAAGTGTACCATCGTGCCAGTATCTTGCCAAAATGCACCATTATGCCAGTATTTTACCAAAGTACACTATCATGCCAGTATCTTGCTAAGGTACACTATCATGCCAGAATTATGCCAAGGTGCAAAATCAAGCAGAGTTTCTTACCAAGTAGCACCATCATGTCAGTATATTACCATGTTGCACCATCATGCTAATGTCTTAAAATGATGCACCATCATGCCAGTATCTTGCCAAGTTGCACCATCAAGGTAGTATCTTACCAAGGTGTACCATCATGCCAGAATCTTACTAAGGTGTAGAATCATGAGAGTATCTTGCCGAGGTGCACCCCCAAGCCAGTATCCCACCAAGTTGCACCATTATTATATATATTTTTTTTTTTATATATGTTGAAAGCTCTAGTCACGAACAAAATTCCACATCAAGGCCGGGCCTTAATTGAAATGTTGAGAGAATTGAGAAAGAGGGAAAAACAGACAGGGAAAGTATTTACAAATTTTGAGAAAGTATGCCAGTATCTTACCAAGGTGCACTATCATGCCAAGGTGCACCATTATGCCAGTATCTTACAAAGGTGCACCATCATCCCAGTATCTTACCAAGGTGCACCATCACGCCAGTATCTTACTAAGGTGCAACATCATGCCAGTATCTTACCAGGGTGAACCATCAAGCCACTATCTTACCAAGGTGCATCATCATGCCGGTATCTTTCCAAGGTGTACCATCATGTCAGTATCTTACGAAGGCGCGCCATCATGCTAGTATCTTACCAAGGCGCATCATCATGCTAGTGTCTTACCAAGTTGCACCATCATGCCAATATTTTCCCAAGGTGCACCATCAAGCCAGTATCTTGCAAATCTACACCATCATGCCAGTATCTTAACAAAGTGCACCGTTATGCCAGTATCTTGCCAAGGTGCACCATCGTGCCAGTATCTTACAAAAGTGCACCATCATGCTAGAATCTTTCCAACTTATACCATCATACCATTATCATATCAAGTTGCACAGGCCATGCCAATATCTTACTAAGGTGCACCATCATCCTAGTATCTTACCATGGCGCACTATCATGAGAGTATCTTACCAAGGTGCACCATAATGCTAATGTTTTAACAAGGTGCGCCATCATGCCAGTATCTTGCCAAGGTGCATCATTATGTCAATATCTTACAAAGGTGCACCATCATCTCAGTATCTTACCAAAGTGCACCATCACGCGTATCTTACCAGGGTGGAACATCATGCCAGTATCTTACCAAGGTGAACCATCAAACCAGTATCTTACCAGGGTGCACCACCATTCCGGTATATTTCCAAGGTGTACCAACATGCCAGTATCTTAATAAGGCGCGCCATCATGCCAGTATTTTACCAAGGCACATCATAATGCCAATATGTTACTAAGGTGCTAGTGTCTTACCAAGGTGCACCATCATATTTATGTCTTAAGAAGATGCAATATCGTGCCAGTATCACACAAAGGTGCAAAATCATGCCAGTACCTTAACAAGGTGCACAATCATGCCAGTATCTTTCCAAGGTTCACCATCATACCACTAGCTTACCTAGGTGCATCATCATGCTAATGTCTTAACAACGTATACCATCGCGCCATTATCTTGCCAGAGTGCACCGTTATGCCAGTATTTTACCAAAGTACACCATCATGCCTGTATCTTGCTAAGGTACATTATCATGCCAGAATTTTGCCAAGGTGCAAAATCAAGCCAGTTGCTTACCAAGTAGCACCATCAAGTTAGTATATTGACATGGTGCACCATCATGCAAATGTCTTAACAAGGTGCACCATCATGCCATTATCTTACCAATTTGCACCATCAAGTAGTATCTGACCGAGGTGCACCATCACGCCAGTATCTTTCCATGGGGCAGAATCATGAGAGCATCTTGCTAAGGTACACCCTCATGCCAGTATCCTGCAAAGGTGCACCACCAAGCCAGTATCTCACCAAGGTGCACCATTATGCCAGTATCTTACCAAGGTGCACCATCATGCCAAGGTGTACCTTTATGCCAGTACCTTACAAAGGTACACCATCATCCCAGTATCTTACCAAGGTGCACCATCACGATAGTATCTTAACAAGGTGCAACATCATGCCAGTATCTTACCAGGGTGAACCATCAAGCCACTATCTTACCAAGGTGCATCATCATGCCGGTATCTTTCCAAGGTGTACCATCATGTCAGTATCTTACGAAGGCGCGCCATCATGCTAGTATCTTACCAAGGCGCATCATCATGCTAGTGTCTTACCAAGTTGCACCATCATGCCAATATTTTCCCAAGGTGCACCATCAAGCCAGTATCTTGCAAATCTACACCATCATGCCAGTATCTTAACAAAGTGCACCGTTATGCCAGTATCTTGCCAAGGTGCACCATCGTGCCAGTATCTTACAAAAGTGCACCATCATGCTAGAATCTTTCCAACTTATACCATCATACCATTATCATATCAAGTTGCACAGGCCATGCCAATATCTTACTAAGGTGCACCATCATCCTAGTATCTTACCATGGCGCACTATCATGAGAGTATCTTACCAAGGTGCACCATAATGCTAATGTTTTAACAAGGTGCGCCATCATGCCAGTATCTTGCCAAGGTGCATCATTATGTCAATATCTTACAAAGGTGCACCATCATCTCAGTATCTTACCAAAGTGCACCATCACGCGTATCTTACCAGGGTGGAACATCATGCCAGTATCTTACCAAGGTGAACCATCAAACCAGTATCTTACCAGGGTGCACCACCATTCCGGTATATTTCCAAGGTGTACCAACATGCCAGTATCTTAATAAGGCGCCCCATCATGCCAGTATCTTACCAAGGCGCACCATCATGCCAGTATCTTACTAAGGTGCTCCATCATGCTAGTGTCTTACCAAGGTGCACCATCCTGTTAATGTCTTATAAAGATGCAATATCATGCCAGTATCATACAAAGGTGCAAAATCATGCCCGTATCTTACCAAGGTGCACAATCATGCCTGTATCTTACCAAGGTCCACCATCATACCACTAGCTTACCAAGGTGCAGCATCATGCTAATGTTTTAACAACGTGCACCATTGTGCCAATATCTTCCTAAGTGCACCATTATGCCAGTATTTTACCATAGTACACCATCATGCCAGTATCTTGCTAAGGTACACTATCATGCCATTGTTTTGCAAAGGTGCGGAATCAAGCCACTTTCTTACCAAGTAGCACCATCATGTCAGTATACTACCATGGTGCACCATCATGCTAATGTCTTAAAAAGGTGCACCATCATGCCAGTATCTTGCCAAGTTGTACCATCAAGGCAGTATCTTACCAAGGTGCACCGTCATGCCAGTATCTTACCAAGGTACATAACCATGAGAGTATCTTGCTAAGGTGCACCATCATGCCAGTATCTTGCCAAGGTGAACCACTAAGCCAGTATCTCACCAAGGTGCACCATTATGCCAGTATCTTACCAAGGTGCACCATCATGCCGAGGTGCACCACTATGCAAGTATCTTTCAAAGGTGCACCATCATGCTAGTATCTTACCAAGGTGCAACATCATGCCAGTATCATAAGGGGCACAATCATACCAGTATCTTACCAAGGCGCAACATCATGCCAGTATCTTACCAAGACACACCGTCACTGCATTATCTTCCCAAGGTGCACAATCATGCAAGAATCTTGCCAAGGTGCACTATCATGCTAATGTCAACAAGGTGCGACATCATGCCACTCTCTTCCCAAGGTGAAAAATCATGCCAGTTTCTTACCAAGGTGCACCATCCTACCACTATCTTGGCAAAATGCAGCATCATTTCAGTATCTTACCAACGCGTTCCATCAAGCCAATACCTTACCAAGGTACACGATCATGCCATTATTTTGTCAAGGTGCAAAATCAAGCCACTTTCTTACCAAGTAGCACCATCATGTCAGTATACTACCATGGTGCACCAACATGCTAATGTCTTAACAAAGTGCACCATCATGCCAGTATCTTGCCAAGTTGCACCATCAAGGCAGTATCTTACCAAGGTGCACCATTGTGCCAGTATCTTATCAAGGTACAGAATCATGAGACTATCTTGCTAAGGTACACTATCATGCCAGTATCTTGCCAAGGTGCACCACCAAGCCAGTATCTCACCAAGACGCACCATCTTGTCAGTATCTTACCAAGGTGCACCAGCATGCAGGTATCTATCGAAGATGCACCATCATACCAGTATCTTAAAAAGGTGCACCATCATGCCAGTATCTTGCCATGGTGCTCCATCAAGCCAGTATCTTACCATGGTGCACCATTATGCAAGTATCTTATGAAAGTGCACCATCATGCTAATGTCTCAAAAACTTGCATCATCATGCCAGTATCTTGCCAAGGTGCACCATCAACCCATTATCTTACAAAAAGTGCATTAACATGCAACTATCTTACCAAGGTGCACCATCAATAAAGTATCTTACTAAGCTCCACCATGCCAGTATCTTGCTAAAGTGCACCATCAAGCCAGTATCTTACCAAGGTGCACCATTATGCCAGCATTTTGCCAATGTATAAGATCATGCCAGTATCTTACCAAGGTGCACCATCATGCCAGTATATTGACAAGGTGTTCCATCAAGTCAGTATCGTCCCATGGTGCACCATCATGCCAGTATCTCATTAAGATGCACCATCATGCTAATGTTTTAACAAGGTGCATCCTCAGGCCAGTATCTTGTTAAGGTGCACCATCATGCAAATATCTCAGCATCATGCCAGTATATTGCCAAAGTGCACCATCAAGCCAGTATCTTACCAAGGTGCACCATTATGCCAGTATCTTACAAAGGTGAGCCATCATGCCAGTATCTTAACAAGGTGCACCATTATGCCAGTATCTTGCATATATGTACGATCATGCCAGTATCTTCCCATCGTGCAAGATCATGCCAGTATCGTACTAAGATGCACAATCATGCCAGTATCTTAACAAGGTGCACCATCATGCCGGTATCTTTCCATGTTAACACCATCATACCAGTATCTCACCATGGTGCACCATCATGCCAGTATCTTACAAAGGCGCACCATCATGTAAGTATCTTATCCAAGTGCAACATCATGCCAGTATCTTGCCAAGGTGCACCATGATACCAATATTTTACCAAAGTACACCATCATGCCAGTATCTTACCAAGGTGCACCATCATGCCAGTATCTTACCAATGTGCACCATCATGCCAGTATCTTACCAATGTGTACCATCATGCCAGTATCTTACCAAGGTGCACCATTATCTCAGTATCTTACTTAGGTGCACCATCGTGCCGGCATCTTTCCAAGGTGCACCATCCTACCATTATCTTACCAAGGTGCACCATCATGCCAGTATCTTGCCAATGGTGCACCATTATGCCAGTATCTTATCAAGGTGCATCATGACTGTCAGTATCTTTCCAAGGTGCACTATCATGATACTTTTTAAAAAAGGTTCACCATCATGCCAATATCTTACCGAGGTGCACCATCATGCCTCTATCTTGCCAAGGTACACCATCATGCCAGTATCTAACCAAGGCGTAGCATCACGCTCGAATCTTACCAAGGTGCACCAACATGCCAGAATCTTACCAAACTGAGCCATCGTACCAGTTTCTTACTAAGTCATATCACTATGCCAGTATCTTACCAAGGTGCACCATCATGCCAGTATCTTACCAAGGTGAACCATCATGCCAGTATCGTTCCAAGGTGTTCATTCTTGCCAGTATCTTTCCTTCATTCTTGCCAGTATCTTTCCAAGTTCCACTATTATGCCAATATCATACCAGGTGCACCAACATGCCAGTATCTTAACAAGATGCACCATCTTGCCAGTATCCTACAAATGTGCGCCATTATCCCAGTATTGTACGAACCTGCACCATCTGGCCAGTATCTTACCAAGGAGCAAATTCATGCCAGAATCGTACCAAGATACACCATCATGCCAGTATCTTACCAAGGTGCACAATCATGCAAATATCTTACCAAAGTGCATCATCATGCCAGCATCTTACCAAGTTGCGCCATCATGCCAGCATCTTCTTTTTTTTTTCTTCTTTTTTTATGTTGAAGGCTCCAGTCACGGACAAAAGTCCACATCAAGGCCGGGCCCTAATTGAAATATTGAGAGAGT
>JAYMFT010419296.1:0-17742 GCA_038088735.1 Panulirus argus | reverse complement strand
CCCCCCTCTCTCTCTCTCTCTCTCTCTCTCTCTCTCTCTCTCTCTCTCTCTCTCTCTCTCTCTCTCTCTCTCTCAAAGCCTCTCGCCATAACTCGTGGACCGGGAGACTTATGGCACAGCGCTGTGTGTCCCCAGTGGGTATTGTGGCATACGGGAGGGAGGGAGGGACAGGCGGACAGACGGATAGTCGTCCCATAGCAGCGCTCTCATCTGACCTTGACTGACGGACGGACGGACGGTCCCGGCCTGGCTACAGGTGGCAGGCAGCTACAGGGTAAAAACGTCAGACGCCCTGGGGTCTTGAGAGACACACACACACACACACACAGGCAGATGGACTCTCTTTTTTTTTATACCGAATTTTCATTACGTCTTGCGACTGTAGTCAGTCTGTGTTTCCGGATGATTGATCCACCACCACAGGCTCGTCGTTCTGTGCCATTTACGTTCCGAAGCCGTTAGGGGAATTCCGTAGACGAGGGAGGAGGAGGAGAGGAGGAGGAGGGAGGAGGTGGGGAAATTGAAGAGAGGAATGCTGACTGATGGTGGCACGGAGAGACAAGGAAACAGGTTCGCGTCTCGTGGATGCTCGCAGGAACGCCGGACCCACACACTGAGCGCTGATAAGAGAGGCCGACTAGAATGCATTAATGCCAACGGCTCGACACCGAGATCACACTCAAATGGCCTAGCCTGTTAAGCCACAGTAAGCCACACAGGTGTCTTCGGTGGGTCCGCGTTAAGGCCCGTGTGACCTGAGAGATGCGCGGTCCACACCAGTGGCGTTACACATGTGTGGCTCGGGGGCCTCCTCCTCCTCCTCCTCCTCCGTTAAGTAGATGGCTCACAGGATCTCCCTCCTGGTAGCAGAGGGAACTAAGGAAGGAGGGGACAAAATGAAACCCCCCGCGTCAGGGAAGGGGAGTGGACTCGTCGCTTGAGACGAGGACTTGAAAATGCATTCTGCTTTTAATACAAGGCGAGGATGGGGGCTGGATGGATGGATGGATCCATCTTTGACCCATCGGCAGCCACGGTGGTGCTAGTTATAACAGAACCATGAGCTTGCAGGGAGAGAGAGAGAGAGAGAGAGAGAGAGAGAGAGGTTCGTAAGAGTGAGGCGCGTCCTCTGGTATGCTCGAGGAAAGAGGGTTGGTATCACTTTTCCTGTGCCGTCGACCTTGGCTTAATATCCTGTGGCAGACGTATGAAGCGAGTTCGCCAGCCAGCCAGCCCTACTTGCACACAAGGGAGTTTGTCCATCTACCTTCCCAGTGGGTCAGAAGGGGGCAGTAACACCAAGGCTCAAGAATGTGTAAGAATATCGTTATCACAGGGAGGAGCAGAAGGAGGGGCAGTCCACTGAACATGGCCAGTAACAATGGACCCAGAGGAGGGCCCTCATCATTACCTGCACACGCAAAAAAAACGTGAAACGATAACAACAACCTCCTCCACCCAGGGTTGCCCCCTCGAGGGTTCTACCTCCTGCCCTCCTCTCCAGATGATGCCCCATGCCCCGATCCCCAGGTGGTACCTCCAGCCGTCTTCTCCAGATGGTGCGTCCTGCCCTCTCCTCCCCCAGTCAGTGTTTCCTGCCGTCTTCTCCAGGTGGTGCCTCCTGTCTTCATCCCCAGGTGGTGCCTCCTGCTGTCTTCCTCAGATGGGACCCCTTTATCCACAAGGGTGCCCCCATCCTCAAATGTGCGCCCCTCGCACGTGGTGCCCCTTCACCTTCATGCATACAAGCGTCCCTAAGTGGCGCCCCCTTCACCTTCATGCGTACCACATCCCTAAGTGGTGCCCCTCCACCTTCATCCGCACACTCCAGATGGCGTTTTCCACGCAGTGTAGTACTGTGTAATGAGGGTGTAGAGGCGTTAACGATACACTGTCAGTGGCAGAGAGCAGTATAGTGTCGTGACGCTGGTATAAGCGAAGTGGTTTTGCGGAGTGGCAGGTATATCGCTGTTGTAGTGCTGTCGGATCGTTTATTGGCGGGTTGTGAATACGTGGCGATTCACCCCCACTGCGCCTACTGCTATGGCAGGGGACGGTGGTGAGGTCTATATTTTTTTTTTTGGTGTGCGTAAGGTGCTGGTTGTTGATGTTGTGTTGTCTGTATACTGGGGCGTTGTATTCCCTTGGGCGTTGTTGCTTCTGTCGCCTCGGCACAGCGGGAGGGCGACGTACGGAACGCCCCCCCCTGCGAGATCTGTGGCCAGCCCGCCTGCGTTGACGGTGGCGTGCGGAGTGGGCCACTAATAGTCGAAGCCACAGTGTCCCCCAGGACACATCAGATGCGACCCCGGGGACACGTAAGCGTGAACGAGAACGCATCGCCGTGACCCCAGGGCACGTCTCTAACCCAGGGCCCATGAATGTGATCCCAGGAACACTCACACAAACACAGACTGTAGCGGACCAGTGGGTCCAGCTCAGGGGAGGCCACCGGGGCCTTGGAGAGGTCGTGTTAGTGGGTTAGTGTCTCAAGGGGCGAGCCTGGATGACCCGAGGAAGGTGGTGGTCTGGTGCAGGAGAGGGTTCGGGGTCAGTATGGCTGCAGGTGAGGTGAGTGTGGTGGCTGGTGGGGAGAGGGGGAGGAGGGCGTTGGTGGTGGTGGTGGTGGAGGGAGAGAGTGAGTTGCTGGGGATTAAATACGATGGTGTTGGAGCGGGAGGGAGGGAGGGAGGCGGCGGCGGCGGGAAGGGTGGGTGGGTAGCCGGCCTCTGGAGCGGCCGGCCAGTGAGAGGGTGTGTGTGTGTGTGTGTGTGTGTGTGTGTGTTGGGGTGAGCTACCATCACCGCCATCCCCCCCTCTCTCTCCCCACTCCTCCCCACACACACACACCCTGCCCCCTACCGCTGACCCACCCCTCAACCCCGTCCTCTATACGCCCCTTTTGCCTGCCCACACCACAAACGCTCATGACCCCATGCCCACGACATAACGCACGACGTGGTGGTGGTGATGATGGGGGAGTCTTCAGGCTCGTCGTTTGACCCCTCACGCCACACACACACACACACACCTCCACTTAAACCTCCGCCTTAGCGGCAGGAGCGACGCACTGCGTGCATTGTCGCTCCTGCCGCTGCCGCCGCCGCCCGGGTTTTTGTCCTGGTGTATTCATCTGCCTCAAAAAGATAATCAATTCTCTCTCCTCCCTGGCGAGAGGGAGGTGGGTGCCTGGCCCAACCAACCAACCCCCCCTTCCCCCTTCCTCCAGCTCCTGCTGCTGCTGCTGCTCCTGGACAAGTGGCTGACTGGAGAGCTCACGTTCCCTCGTCATGAACACTACGTAGTAATGATAACGATAATAATGATAAAGTAGTAATGATAATGATAATGATAATGACAGTGACAATAATAATAGTAATAATAATAATAGTAATAATAATAATAATAATAATAAAGATAATGATAATAATGATAATGATAATAATAATAATATTAATGATAATGATAATAATGATAATAATAAAAATGATAATAAAGATGATAATAGTGATGATAATGAAAACATAAATGATATTCACTCTATCAATTCATGATGACCTTTTCAGTCTTTCATTTTTTTCAATATCAAGTTTTTTTTTCAAAACTACAGTATGACTCTTACGATTCTGTATGATTTACAGTTTTTTTTTTATATAACTTTGAGGCGAGAGACTTTTAGAAAAAAAAGAGAAACGGGTTTAATAAAACTAGTTCAAGGTACATAACACATCATTTCTCTTTTAAATTCATGAATAGATTTCAGGGTGGAAAGTGAAGACCAGTTGAAATGAGAGTTGAGTGTTTGCATCAACCTGTGTGTGTGTATATGTGTGTGTGTGTGTATGTGTGTGTGTGTGTGTGTGTGTATGTGTGTATGTGTGTGTGTGTGTGTGTGTGTTCACCAAGCTCACTGACACAGAGGGTGATGCGATGGATACTTTTAAAGTGACATGAGAATCGTACAGAGTCGTGTCGTCATTAAAAATGCTGACATTGGCTTCATGGCGAACACATTTTTATTTTCCGCTATTCCCCCAACCCCCTCTTTTTTTTTTAAGGCCCGGCGTCCGGGAGGATTTTTATCCGTGTTTGCGCAGCCTTGAAGCGTAACTTACGAGCCTTATAGACAACGTAGTTCGAAAAGCGTATAGACAATGGGTGTGTGTGTGTGTGTGTGTGTGTGTGAGTGTGAAGCAGTCGGGAGAGTGCGTATACCGGCGGACGGCCTGAAAACGTACCTTCAGGAGTATAACGGAGTTCTCGACTCCCAGGAGGTGGGTAAGGATCCCCTGCGGGGGCCAGGGGGGGGGGGGAAGGGCGGTAGGTATGTCATCCTGATGAGGACAGCCTGTCGTGTCCAAGAGGGGAAGGCAGTGCCCCACTCTGACACACCTTCCCACGGCATCCTGCACGCCATTTAACTCCTCCCCTCGTATGACCCGTGTGGAATCCGGACGGTGGTGGATCCTCGCCGGGAGTATACGTGGGAATCCTTGAGTAGCAGGAGGAGAGGAGAGGAGGGCCAGGGCCGTGGATGAATGGATCCGGGAGTCGGGGGGACATCCTCTCGCCAAACAAGGCTCGCGTCCGTGCCTTGCCTGCAGGATGCGCTGGCGAGGCGTGAACAGTCTTTCCTTAACCCGACGCCCTCGCCTCCCTCCCACACACACACACACACACACACACACACACACACACACACATACCGCCGCCCTACGGGAGAGAGTTCCTGCCCAGGTATGTGGGAGCGCGGCGGTGGCGGCGGCTTGCGCGCGGTGCCGCCTGACTCTCTCTCGCCATTGTTTAATCCCAGGTCGAGCTCTCTCTGCCTGCTTCAGCCCCGCCATAATTAACGTTTTTACGATCCCCCAGGACGACCCTGCCAGCCACGGCGCGGTGCATAAATATTTGTACACAAACCGGCGGGGAATTGCCAGGCTGCCCGCGGTGCCATGACACCGGTGGGGTTGCAAGTGGGTAGGGCGGTGGTCTTACGTGGGTGGGTGGTAGGTGGTTCCCGCCTGAGCCTCTGTAGGTGGTGGGTGGTTCCCGCCTGGTCCTCCGTAGGTGGTGGGTGGTTCCCGCCTGGTCCTCTGTAGGTGGTGGGTGTTTCCTGCCTGGTCCTCTGTAGGTGGTAGGTGGTTCCTGCCTGGTCCTCTGTAGGTGGTAGGTACTTACTCCCAGGTCCTTCGCAGGTGGTAGGTGGTTTCCGCCTGGTCCTCTGCAGGTGGTAGGTAGTTCCTGTCTCGTCCTCTGTAGGTGGTAGGTGGTTCCTGCCTGGTCCTCTGTAGGTGGTAAGTGGTTCCTGCCTGGTCCTCTGTAGGTGGTAGGTAATTACTCCCAGGTCTTGGCAGGTGGTAGGTAGTTTCCGCCTGGTCCTCTGCAGGTGGTAGGTAGTTCCTGTCTGGTTCTCTGTAGGTGGTAGGTGGTTCCTGCCTGGTCCTCTGCAGGTGGTAGGTGGTTCCTGCCTCGTCCTCTGCAGGTGGTAGGTAGTTCCTTCATGGTACTCTGTTGGTGGTAGGTGGTTCCTGCCTGGTCGTCTGTAGGTGGTAGGAAGATCCTGCCTGGTCCTCTGCAGGTGGTAGGTGGTTCCTGCCTGGTTCTCTGTAGGTGGTAAGAAGATCCTGCCTGCTCCTCTGTAGGTAGTAGATGGTTCCTGCCTGGTCCTCTGCAGGTGGTAGGAAGATCCTTAGTAGTAGTACTACGGTCTTGCGCAGGGTCCCGGGAAGCTGTGGTCCACACCCCACTTCACTCCCATACATGTATTAGGGAGATCGCAAGCCGTCGGCAAAAGTACTTGAGAATCATCAGTCCATAATGCTCTTTTCGTTATCACTAGTTCCTTATCTCTCTCTAATATCTCTCTACCCCCCCCCCCGCCCCTTACCTACATAACAGAGATAACGTATCTTTTGCTTCTTACTTATCATACCACCTTACGACCCGGACCCGTTAAATTGCATTTGCCGTAAACGAGAACCGCGCTGATATTACACCGTCTCAGCGTCTTTACAAGACCAGACTCATCAGTTAGGAGATCCCCCTCTGACACAGTAGCTCTTGTCTTATTGCCCGTGGGGCAAGAGAGTGGTATGCGCTTGGGGGGGGGGGAGGGAGGAGGGAGGGAAGGGGAGGGATGGGGGAGGGGGGGGGCGCACTGCACCGCCAGAAGGGTGAGTTTCCTGGACAGTTAGCGTGTGTGTGTGTGTGTGTGTGTGTGTGTGGTCTTTTGTCGCAGGTTCTTGAATGGTAAGCGCTCGAAATGATTATCCCATTAGGTTCACACTTATAGATACGGCGAGTGAGAGTTTAGGGAGAGGGGGAAGAGAGAGAGAGAGAGAGAGAGAGAGAGAGAGAGAAAGGATGTATCTCAATCCAGGGCTCGGGGAGTCAGCTTGATGCGAATTCACAGGAGTCATTTACATGCTTGACTCAACCTCGCGTGCTGTTAGCGCAGAGGGAGGGGGGAAGGGAGTCTACTGAGAGTCGTCGTGGTTTGCAGTCGTTCCTCAGCGAGTCTTTGAGGTCCAGTTGCCTAATAAGCCTTCCCTTAAGCCTCCGGTTGTGATTGGTCGAGGAGTTGGGGTGAGGGGTTTTCGAAGGGTCTTTCGTCCCCTCCTTCCCCTCCCACAGTGTTCAGGCTGCTGTTCCGGGCGGATCCAACGTACGGTACTGGGGTCTGTGGTGTTCAGGTACTGGGGGGTTCATTGAAATGGTAGGACGGTACTGGGTCCCTAGTGTTCAGCTACCTGGAGAACGGCACTGGCAGGTTCTCAGGTGGTCAAAGGAGCCAGGAAGGTTCAACTGGTAGGACGTTGATGGATCACAGGTGTTCAGTCTGGGGTGGAGGGAGGTTCCATCATACAAACCAGACGCTGAAGACGGAGGATCCCCTAGTCATCAACTCGGGTCTTCGAGCTGTAGACCCTGACGGGGGAACTTGTAGCAGGTCCAACGTAGTTGTCAGAGATTCTACAAAGGTGTTGGAGGGTCATTACAGTTACTTTAGGAAGTTCGTTGGACGTAGAGTGAAGGTTTTAAACCCAGCGGGATGTCGGTATCTCTTGAGGATGACTGAAGCGCTTGTGGGACGAGCCAGCTAGCAGTGTTGAGGATTTGACGTGGCTCCCCAGGGCGTCCCGTCATAGACTCTTGGGGGGGGGGGGACTTTAACCTCTGCTGAGGGAGTGTGACGTACGCGTTGGAAGATCAAGTGTGTGCAGAGGTGCTCAGAACTCGGAATCGCTCACTGGTGCTCATATGAGGTGCTCGGTGAGGACAGACAGGAGGAGACCTGGTGGTTCATGGAGGAGGGAGGTTACCCGCTGCTGGAGGGCAGTAGTGCCGTCCTGAGGTCATGGGAGCACACGGCAGGGGTCGTGGGAGTATATCGGGGGCTCAGAGCACCTGGGGTACGACGGCAGGAATCGTGGGAGCCTTTTGAGCTTCACGCCGTCGCCGTGCTCAAGGGGTCGTACCGCCGTCGCGTTCAGGGATCATCGCGTCGTGCTCTAGGGGGTCGTCTTCAAGGGGTCATAACGTCGTGCTCAAGGGGTCGCGTCGTTCGCGTTCAGGGGTCACAACGTCTCCGTGCCCAAGGGCATCGCTAAGGCCAGCACTCCGGGCCCAGACGTGAGGATGGATCACGTCCCCGGGATGAACGCCAGAGCCCCCGCTCGCACCGCTGCCATGACCTCCCCTTCCACCTGTCATGCTTACCGTGTGCTAATCCGGGGGAGGGTAATAATTCCTCCCCGTGACCAAGGCGGCCAAACCCGCCCTTCTCCTCCTGCCAGGGCCTGGGCCAGCCCGCCTTTCAGGGCGGCAAGATATATATATATATATATATATATATATATATATATATATATATATATATATACGTGGGCTGGGACTTAGGGGCACCGTCCTGAGTCCCAGACGTCGACTCGTAACCCTTCCCTCCTCCCCAGCATGCGATGCGACACCATAGGTCTTCCGTAAGTCCTCTCCACCCCCTCAGGGAACGGACCACATGAAGAGGAGAAGAGGGTCTGTGCCAGGTCTTTTCCAAGTTTTTTTTTTTTCTCCACTTGTGGTTCCTTGTCGCTCGTCGCCGTCCCTGCGTGAGGAGGCGGGGGGCTCCCGCCCGCCCCCGCGTAGGTGAAGGGAGACGTCGTAGCGGAGGGGCGCAGCGGCTTGGAGATGCAGTTTGACAGCCTTTGCCCACCAGACGAGATGACGACGTCGTCTCGTCTGGCGGGGTTCTTGTCGTGTGTGTGAGTGTGTGTGTGTGGAGGAGCAGCAGCGCGCGAGTCATCGCTCCCCCGCTGCCGGTGGCGATTCCCCAAGTCTCTCTTATTATTACGGAGAAAGACTGACGCTGCTTGGGGGCACTGGGTCCCCATCTGAAGAAGAAGAACAGCAGACTCTCTCTCTCTGTCTCGCGGGCGCGTTCACGCGAGACATTTTTCTCTCGTGGCTTCCTTTCCGGATGTCGGCGGAATACATTTCTTGTGTGTGTGTGTGTGTGTGTGTCTCTCTCCCCCTCTTTTGTTCACGCATTTTTGAGATTCTGTCAGAATGCTTCGGGTGTTAGGGAGGTCGCAGCAAGCAGCAGCAGCGCACGTTCCCCTCCACCCATCACTGGTGCCAGTCACGTCCTCGACAAAAGGGGAAGAAACAAGCTGTCGAGACATCATTTACGCCGGGCGCTCGGGAGGGAAGACATTTTACACGGCAGGTGTTTAATGTGCTGTGTTGCGAGATCCTGTTTCCTGTGATCTTTGGTCTTCCCTCTGGGGGGGGGGGAGGGGGGAGGGAGGGTGGGTTGGTTGCTGCTGAAGCCGAAAGCAGCAGCAGCAGCAGCAGCTTCTCAAGCCAGCGCGTTATACGAGGATGTCTCGTCCTGCCGGGAATCCTAGTGTGTGTGTGTGTGTGTGTGTGTCTTGACCGGTCAGAATTATTTCATGTTGCGTGTCGTAAAGAATTGAGCGTTCGGTTTTCTTTTTTCTTTTACTGGGGCGACAGTGTCGAAGCTCAGCCCGGGGCAGATGACCCACTGAGTCGATCATTCCAGTCGACTCTCGTCGGCTCCTGACTGTGAGCATCGGCTTGAGACGGGCAGCCTTGGACTGAGGTATGAAGTTGGGGGGGTCGTGTCGTCCCACGCTGTCCCTGGCTATAGAGGGGAGGGGGGGAGTGGGTGAGGGGGTGTTATCCTTCAGAGCGTAACCATAGACATGGGGAGTGGGCGAGAGAGACTTCAACTCCTCCCTCCCCCTCCACCCCGTCATCATTCTTGTCTTCTGGACCTTGCTCTGAACGGGGTGTGTGTGTACGTGGGGAGCTTGTGGATGCTCCCCGGAGACAAATGGCTTCCCGTGCAAGACCTGATTAAACACTCTCTCTCTCTCGATAGCCTATACACCTGGTAGCACAGCACCCCACCCCCGTCCTCTCTTAGTCCTCAGCCATGGAGTACATTCTGTGCCTCGGTGACGACTCCCTCCTGCTCGCGTGACCTGCCGCACGTACGCCTACGGTAGAGTCCTCGCGTTCCTGAAGAAGGATTTGACTCTAGGGCTCACCCCATCCAGGCTGGGATGTCTCTCGTTGATAACAAGCCATCGGGTCCAATTATTATTTCCTTATTTAATAAATCATACAATTACCCCTCTTATTTTTTTTAACCTTTTCATCTGTACATTATTTATCTCCAATTCTTTTTCCTTCTCTTTGTTTCTGTTTGCATTCACTGCCTGGCCTCGTTAAGGCTTCTTTTGTCTGTGTAACTGAAGCTCACGTCTCGGAGGAATAAGAATCCTTCAGTTTGGAGGGTTAGGTACGTGGCAGACTCGCGCGTGTGGTCAGGAGTGGGCCAGGATGTGTGTGGGCGACAGTTTCCTTCGTCGGAGAGGAAGTCTTCTCGCAGATATCCGCCCGCCTTTGTTGGCCGAGTTATTCCTAGAGGAGGTGTTGTTGTGCGCGCGCGCGAGCAGAGAGTTAGTTGCCTCGGCAGTTACTGCCAGCAGCGGAGGAGGTGTCTTGCCTCGTCTGGTGCCTCCTTACGGTCCTGGGGAGTCCCGTACCTGGGCCTTTCCCGGAGGTGGTCATCCCCACCCAACCCACCCACCCCCTCCCTCCCTCTCTCATCTCGAGGCATCATCTGGGAGGGACGGTCATGTTCATGACGCGCTCGTAAGGCAAGGGCAGCCAACGAACATTTGGGTCTCCCCTTTACGTGCCCTCGACAGCGGTCGCGGGGTCGGGTGAAGTCCCTCACACCAAGGAAGACCCCCGGCCTCGTGTGTGTGTGGAGCCACCACATGGTTTTAACCCCCCTCGCCGGGGCTCCTCCTCCTCCTCCTCCTCCAGGAAGACGTCCCATAAACCATGGGAGTCGGGTCTTCGGGACATGGGATCCATCAGCCGGAGAGGATCTGCTCAGAAAGGTTGCTTCGTCCTGTGGGAGGCGAGCGGAACAACGTGGCCGGCAGGCTTGGATAAGCACGAGTCTCTCTCTCTCTCTCTCTCTCTCTCTCTCTCTCTCTCTCTCTCTCTCACACCTCCCTCGCATCAGCGCACCGCCGTGCACGGGCGGCTCTCCGCGGCCGGATCCATCCTCCCTCTACGGTCATGATGCTACAGGATGCCCCTGCCCCCGCTGCTGAAGGCTGGTGTGTTGGTGTTCACCCCGCCATAACCTGACGGTGCAGCGGTGTGTCCCACCGCCTCGCCTCACCCTAACCTCACCACAGCGTGTGGGGGGCGGCAGACAGATAGCCAGGCAGCCACCCACCCTAGCCACCCATCCTAGCCACCCTAGCCAGCCAGACCAGACACTCCTCCCCCCCACTCCTCCCTTTCCCCCCAGAAATCCCACACTAAACCCCCCCCCCCACCCACCCTTACAACCCCCAGAGACGGGGGACGAGAGTATCACCAGTGGTAATTACGGCTCCCAGCAGTGGTGGTTAGAGTGGGTAATGGATGTGGTTGTGGTGGTGGTGGTGGAGTTGTTGTTGGCTCGGTACTGGTTACGGTGGTCTGTCCCCCCGACGCCGGTCGTGGTGCCATATTTTCGTTGGGGCGAACTCACCTGTCGTTGCCATGCATGCGAGACGACGTTGGCGTTGCCATATTGACGATGCTGACGTTGCCATATGCGATCTAATGACGCAGGCGTTGCCATATGCGTCATGGTGACGATGCTGACGTTGCCATATGCGATCTAATGACGCTTACGTTGCCATATGCGTCATGGTGACATGCTGACGTTGCCATTTGCGTGCTAATGACGCTTATGTTGCCATATGCGTCATGATGACGATGCTGACGTTGCCATATGCGATCTAATGGCGCTGACGTTGCCATATGCATCATGATGACGACACTGACGTTGCCATATGCGTTCTAATGACGCTGGCGTTGCCATATGCGTCATAGTGACGATGCTGACGTTGACACATGTGGCATGAGGAGGCTGACGTTGCCATATGTGGCATGGTGGTGATGCTGACGTCGGTGCGAGGGACATTCGTGATACCCGAGTCATTTCCTTCTAAACCCACGACTGTGACCCGCGGGTCACGCCCGGACCCGCCCGCCGCCGCCCCCGCCTGGGGTGACCCGGTTAGATGGGTGGGTGGAGGTGGGATTGGGCGGGTCCCAAAGGCTACACCCGACCACATACACCTGGAGTGCTTGCCGTGGGGTGTGTTGGTGTTCCCGATAGCCGGGTGTTGAGGTGGTGGGGGGGGGGATTGCATAGGCCTCCCGCACAGTAGCTGGTTATGGTGGTGTGCATGACAGCCGTGATTGCCTATTGTAGTACTCGCAATTGGCTGTTAAGAAACTGGTGGTTGTGGGAGGCGGTGATATAGTCATAGTCAGGAGGCTCGGGTGTACAGGGCTGGTGTGAGCAGAGTGGCACGAGCAGTGTACTGGCTCCAGGCGGGTCCTGACGTAGACGTCGAAAAGTGTATTTGAGAAGAAGAATGTGTATAGGTGGGTGTGAGGATTGTGTATAGGTGGGTGTGAGGAGTGTGTATAGGCGGGTGTGAGGAGTGGATAGAGGTGGGTGTGAGGTGGGAGTGGATGTGAGGAGCGTGTATAGGTGGGTATGAGGTGTGTGTATAGGCGGGTGTGAGGAGTGGGTAGAGGTGGGTGTGAGGAGTATGTATAGGTGGGTGTGAGGAGTGGATAGAGGTGGGTGTGAGGTGGGAGTGGATGTGAGGAGTGTGTATAGGCGGGTATGAGGAGTGGGTATAGGTGGGTGTGAGGAGTGTGTATAGGTGGGTGTGAGGAGTGTGTATAGGTGGGTGTGAGGAGTGTGTTAGAGGTGGGTGTGAGGAGTGTGTGTCGAGGCGGGTGTGAGGTGGGAGTGTTGAGGATGCGCGGGTAGGGGGGGAGTGGGTTGGGGTGGGGGGTTGGGGGTGCGAGAGATGGCGTGGGGGATATATGGTGGGGCATCGTATAGCAGGCCAGACCCTCCCCTCCTCCCCCTCAGGAAGTCCTGGTATGTGCTCAACACTCACTCGGCATTCTCTCTCTCTCTCTCTCTCTCTCTCGCTCTCTCTCTCTGTGTAGCCTAGAGAGAAGAGAAAGAAGTATGTATCATAATCTGTGCTCGGTAACAATTTAAGGGCGTGATGAAGTAATATGTACTTGTTCTGAAAGCGTCCGAGCCCCCGAAGACGGGGTATTTCAAGTGTAACAGTCATACCTGTTACATAAGTAAATGATGATTAGGTCCGATGATTTAATATTAAGTGAAAATCAATACATAAATATATTTACAGTCCAGTGATAAAGACGGCAGGAGTATTCGCCGTGATGCCCGGTGAAATAAGACGATAATCTCCGTGGGATTGGTACAGGAACATTCAAAAGAAACCTTCGATGAATGGGTAAAGACAGTCCCAGATGAACCCCCAGATCGGTAGCTACGCGACGGGAAGACAAGACAGGTCTTGTCTTGTCGGTCGATGCATAGACGTGCGGTGAGCGCCACGCGCAAGCCCTGCGCTGCCTATTCGGCAAAAAAATCTCCGGCATGGGTACTCATAGGTACGTGGGTACCCCAAGGCGCTAGCTCTTGTCTCATGGCAAAATATTGTCTTACGTATTTCTCTCTCTCTCTCTCTCTCTCTCTCTCTCTCTCTCTCAGTTCATTTTTGTAAGACTTTCCGGTGTTATAGCAAGGCGTGGGTAAGCAAGCCCCCCAGTGCCGTGATGGTCACGATTCACTTACCCCCCCCCTCCTCCCACAGTGCAGCAGCAGCAGCAGCAGGGAGTCGCCTGGAATGTGGGTACACCTTGTGTGTTTCTGAGGAGAGAAGCGATGGGTTTGGCGTCTACTGTGATGTGTGGGGCAGGACAGCAGGTCAGTCTGATAATGACCTGAGACAGGATAGCAGGTCAGTCTGGATAATGACCTGAGGCAGGATAGCAGGTTAGTCTGGATAATGACCTGAGGCAGGATAGCAGGTCAGTCTAGGTAATGACCTGAGGCAGGATAGCAGGTCAGTTTAAGTAATGACCTGAGGTAGGATAGCAGGTCAGTCTGGATAATGACCAGAGACAGGATAGTAGGTCAGTGTAGGTAATGACCAGAGACAAGATAGATCTGTCTGGATAATGATTTGAGGTAGGATAGCAGGTCAGTCTGGATAATGATTAGAATAAGGATAGCGGGTCAGTCTGATAATAACTTGAGGCAGAATAGGTCAGTCTGGATAATGACCTGAGACAGGATAGCAGGTTAGTCTGGATAATGACCTGAGACAGGACAGCAGGTCAGTCTGGATAATGACCAGAGACAGGATAGCAGGTCAGTGTAGCTAATGACCAGAGACAAGATAGGTCTGTCTGGGTAATGATTTGAGATAGGATAGCAGGTCAGTCTGGATAATAACTTGAGGCAGGAAAGAAGGTCAGTCTAGGTAATGATCAGAGGCAGGATAGCAGATCAGTCTGGGTTATGACCAGAGACAGGATAGCAGGTCAGTCTGGGTTATGACCAGAGACAGGATAGCAGGTCAGTCTGGGTAATGACCAGAGACAGGATAGCAGGTCAGTCTGGGTAATGACCAGAGGCAGGATGGCAGGTTCAGTCTGGATAATGACTAGAAGCAGGATAGCAGGTAAGCCTAGGCGATGACCAGTGGCAGAATAGCAGGTCAGTCTGACAGTGACCAGTGGCAGAATAGCAGGTCTGTCTGGGTAGTGACCAGAGACAGGATAGCAGGTCAGTCTGGGTAATAATGACCTGAGGAGGGATAGCAGGTCCGTCTGACAATTATCTGAAGCAGGATAGCAGGTCGGTCTGGGTAGTGACCAGCGACAGGATAGCAGGTCAGTCTGGGTAATGACCAGAGACAGGATAGTAGGTCAGTCTGGGTAGTGACCAGTGGCAGGATAGCAGGTAAGCCTGGGCGATGACCCGAGGCAGGATTGCAGGTCAGTCTGGGTAATGATAGGCTTGGGGCTACCCGGCTACAACCCTGCCTTACTTACGCTGGCTGCTCATTCAGAGTCAAGATCCCTTACTACAGTCTGTCCTTTCTTGTGGACTCGTCCGTGTTACGCGTTCGTCTCCCCCGCCCCATGTCCGTCCGTGGCTGGCTGGCTAGCGGCGGCGGGTCCTTGGCCGGCGGTGTGTGGGCCTGCGGGATCCTGGGCCTGGTAATCTTGGCCCATCTCTGGGGGTTGGCCGCCGGAAGAGGTGGAATGCAACCCGGTAGGAATTTTGCAGTGTTGCCACATCCGTAGGGTGGGAGGAGGGAGGGAGGGGGCATGAAGGGGAGGAGGCTTCACCTGCAAGGAGGGAGGGAGGTCGTGAGTGGTGACCTCCTCCTCCTCCTCCTCCTCCTCCAGTAATCACGCTGGTAACACCTCTCTACGCACATACGGCGGCCAGCGTCGAAATTTCATTAAATTTAAGAGAATGATTAAAACCCCCTCCCCACCGTAACACCGAACATAACTGGTTTATATACACCGCGAATGTTCCTCTGGCTCGAGTGTTGAGGTAATGAAGGGGAAAAGAGAGAGAGAGAGAGAGAGAGGAGCGTGGTCACCCACCCATTTACACCGATTTGGTCATGTGGGGGGAGGGAGGGGGGCGGCGGCGGCAGCGGAGGGGTTGAAGTCTCGTACGCTCATGGGACACCCCCGTCCTCCTGACGGGGTCTGTCCTTTTTGTACAGTGCTCCTGAGTCTTCATTTTTTTTTTTACTCTTCAGGATCCCAAATACGTCACTCGTCCGAACAGTCTTATATTTTTTGAGGTATTTCCTGGCCTTCTGTGACTCGTGCGCGTGTGCGTGGTCGTTTGCAACGACCTAGTGCTTGTGCTGTACAGGGAGGGAGGTTTAAGTCAGTGGGGTCCCGTCTCTTAAGCATTCTCAGTTATAAAACAAGTTCTTAAATCTATGTATGCTGTCTGCAGAGACCCTGTCTATCTACAGTTAGCCTCTTCCATTCATCGAACACTCATATTATAAAAAAGATTTATTCATATCTTTTATAACAATTTTTTTTTTCCTAATTTCTTATTATGTGTTTTGCTTGTTCCATCCCTACATACCTCGAGGAAGTCTTGTTCGCTATTCACGTCATCGGTGTGTTGTAAAAAAAACAACCGGAGATTTATGATCGAGTCAACCCCTCACTCTTTTTCTCGTCTAAGGTGGGCCAATTTCGGGCATGTAGCACATCCCTATAACTCAGTCCTCTTAATTCTTTGTTACCCTTCCTCTGGACCTTCTCTATCAGCTCTCTCTCTCTCTCTCTCTCTCTCTCTGTTAGTGTGTGTGTGTTCCTGTGACACACACACACACACACACACACCTCAGCCTGAGCCAGGTACCCATTTATTGACCAGCAACGAGGGGGGAAGGATAACTACCTAGGCTGGGTGTGGGCCGACTGCCGCGCCCAGGATTCGAACCCGTTCCGAGCCTTACCGTCAGGCGCCCGGGCCCGGGTCGACCCATGGTCAGTAACGCCATCCACCACGCCACGGAGGCCCTAGTGTGTGTATGCGTGTGTGTGTGTGTGTGTGTGGTGACAGATGGTGACACAGTGCAGGAGGAGGAGGAGGAAGGGTGAGGAGGCAGCGCTAGATGGGTCGATGATGGGTCCTGACGCGGCCGCGGAGGATAGGGTGGGCCCGCCCGTCCCCGTGCTGCTGATACGGTGGCCTTTATCCCTCCTTCCCTCCCTTCCTCCCACTTCCTGAACCTACAGTAGACTGGCCTAGTGTCTGATGGAGGGGAGGGAGGGTTGTTCCTCTCTCTCTCTCTCTCTCTCTCTCAGTAACTTCCACATAGTCCCTCATTGCCTGGAACCCTCCCCCCTCTCCCCTCCCCTTCGTCGTCAGCACCCCTGGCAGCAGGTGGCTCCCTGGCCCTACCCTCTCTTCTTCCCCCGCCCCCCTTCCCCCCAGCGCATAAGTTCCTCGTCATTTACACCGTTTGTCTCCCTGGATTTACAGTTTGTAAAATCGTAGAAACCCTTCGTTATTGTCTCCATGAAGACGTAAATCCTTCGGTATTTTCACGGTTCTTGGCTTTCTACGAATATCACGTAAGGTGTCAAATTTATTTTTTTTTTTACATCATTTACGTGATATAACGTATTATTTTTTACCCAGTATGTAACGTTTTACACTTCTTGATTTACAGTTTATTGTCATTTGCAGGCTGCCTTGCGTCGTAAATGCTTCGTCTTGTATTATCTGTGATATATTTTTTCCTGTCACCACGAGAAGAAATATGAGCTCTCGAGCTAACAGCTTTCCCATATCATTTACAGAACGTACATGTTTGTTTTTGTCTCTTCATTCATAGAAAACGTTTATGACCCTTTTAATTGTCAGTCACCGACAGAAAATGTATTTCTCACAGAAAATGTATTTTCTCATAGAAAATGTATTTCTCATAGAAAATGTATTTTCTCATAGAAAATGTATTTCTCATAGAAAATGTATTTCTCACAGAAAATGTATTTTCTCAATGTTTACGGAAAGGACTTTGACTTTTTTTTTTTTTTTTTTTTTTTTTTTTTTTTTTTTACATTCTGACTTGACGCTGTGACTTTTCCGCATGTGCTTATCCATGTCATTTACTGTAAACACAGCATGCGTCACTTACGTAAACACTGAGCCTGACCTTTGCACTCGTGGACAAGTCTCCTCCCCCCCCCCAGTATTTATAGAGAAGGAAGATACCTCTGTCTCCCATCTTTTACAAGTAAATGTTACCCATGTTCTTCCTCCCCCTATCATTTACAGTGCCATCATTTAACACTGATGAGTACCTCCTCCCTACACATCATTTAAAGGTGGTAGCGGAATATTACCTTAAGAGTTCCCAGCATTTACAATGAGTAATACGTGCCTTGGATCATTTACTGTGATATGTATTTGTGTGTTGTATCATTTACAATTGATGGCACGCATGTTCCCACTGACTCCGATTGTAAATTCTGTATTTTTTTTTCTTTTTTTCAGGTACGTGGCGATTGGCCAAGGTGAGGAATGGGTAGGTCTTGTGCTCCGGCCTCAGTAATAATTAGTACATGAGCAAGTGCTCATTTGTACTGTACGGGGAGGGAGTTTTACACTCGTGGGGGGAACCCCAATCTCGTGAACATTTTGGTGAAGGGGCAATTGTACTCTCTTGGGGTCCCACATCTCTCAGTCTCACATTATTGTCATATAGACTGAAATTTTCTGTAGAGTCATCAGTATATATA
>JAYMFT010419285.1:0-17742 GCA_038088735.1 Panulirus argus | reverse complement strand
CATCATAACCAATAAATTCAAATATAAATCAAGAAAGTCATCATCAAATAACAAATACTTACAGTTGTTTTCTATCAGTCTTCAATATCATTAACATATAGGGCAAATAACAATGGGGAGAGATTTTCACTCTGTCTTACTTCTCTAGTACAGATAAACGTGTCGGATTTTTTTGGTTCAGCATTACACATAATTATATATTCATATACACGTCCCCATCTCTCTTAGATGGCGTTTTACGACATGTAGGAGATACGCAGGCGGACTTTTTTCTTCCTTCCCCTTGAGATAATTGCTTGAATACATTTACATATATTTCTTTCGTGCCATTAAGCAATGTTAGAACCATTTTTATTTTCGTTGTTGACTAGCATATTTCGCTTCCTTAAATCTTCAATTCCATCGTTCGTATATTTATGTGGAACAGCTTCTAAATGGGTCTATTTCGACGTCCACTAATTTTCCACAGAATCTGAAGGTCAAAGGCATGCATACACTTCGACCAGTGAGGCAGCAAAGGCTCGGTAGATGACACTGTCTGGCACGCTGGTAGTGTGTCATTCGAATCAGAACGACGCCTTCGTAGAACGACCTGACACCTACGTCAACCCTCACAGAAGCAAGACCAACAGAGGGCGGTGGTGCAAGTGGGAGGCAACAGCATTTGCTTCGTAGTACCAAAACATCTCCACCTGTAAGTTTATAAAACACTTCCTCCTTTGTCCTCAATGTTTTTTTGTCTGAGTCAATTTCCGCGCTTCATACTACAACCTGTTGCATGCAGGCTACATGTAAGCACCTCCGGCAGGCTTAATAGCGTGGGAGACTCGGTGCACACTTCAGCAAAGTGTGTAAAAACCTTTTATATATATGTACGCACTTGAGTATGAGGTGTAGGAACTTCCACTTGGCATTAAGTGCAGTAACACTGTCGTGTTCCGTAAAAAGTATAAGTGCCTAGAAATGCCATGCGTTTCTCCTCTCCAAGTGACGTTCTAAGTTGGGTAACGCTTGTATATAATCTCGCGTCCGTTCCTTAACTATACCAGACAACGCATTAACCTCCTAGCGTCTTCGGCGTCCTTAGCTGTCCGGCTCCTAACTTCTGCACCCGAATTCATAACGTCATTAAGTACCTTCTGCTCTGAAACGATGTTACATGTGACTAGTTACAGTCTACGGTACGGGAATGAGCTTAGAAGCCTCCAGATTCAAACACTGTCGATGTTAAATGATTTTCTGCGTGTGTCTGAACCATCTATACTATGTCTACAGGGTTCCTGCCAGATAATGACATTTTCCTGATACATGTCACTTGCTTACTGCAATATCTTCAGAACACGTTTAAGGCAGTGAATAAAAAAACACAAGTCTTACTTTCCTTGGCTTCCGTCTCTTGCTTTATCTACTACTGTAATTCTCCCCTTTTCCACTGGTGTAGTCCATCAGTCAGCCATCATCTCTGTCTCGCGAGCGAGAACAGTTGGTTTTATGTTTCAGTACACATCTGATGTTATTTCTATTATCCACTCGTTCATCCTTTATCAATCTTTATTCATCTTTAGTGTGGCAGATACCCTCATTCCAGTACCCTGGCGTAATGACTGGCTGGATCTGGATCATTTATATTCATACATCACTTTAATCAAAAGCAAATTTCTCCTCGTTGTGGCCTCGAAGCTAAACGTACTCGTCTCGTAGCCACTGTTCTGGCTTCGTTTGTTCTGGCGCGAGTGGTTCCCGTCACTGTATCATTGCAAAATAATTTCTTCTTGGTAGAAATTCTATCTTTCTACATTCAAGGCTCTACTGCTCCTACCCAGGACTCTAGGTGACTCTAGACTTCACCTACACACTGCAGGCAGCGTCCTGTCGTATATTCACCAAGTCAGCCAAGTCCTTTTGCACCACATACAACACAGTCTATTTGAGTCCCAGGCCGCTTTCACCTGGGGAGACCTTGGTTCTGGCTCCATGATTAAAACGCATTTCTGACTTTATGTTATTCTGGAAATGAAACTGAGGCGATGCACGTTTATATATATATATATATATATATATATATATACTAAAACCAAAATGCACTCGTCTTTGATGATAAATACTCTAGTGCGAGCGACATCGTTCAAAAAGAATGTAATATTTTTTTATATTAAGCTCACTAGAAAATTTTATCGTTCTCTTATATAACTCATGTACATGGTGTCATATGCTTGTGTGAGGGTGGCAAATTCTTAACCATCCTGCATTTACACAGTGGTATGAGAGGATATTTCTCGACATCATTTAGCGTCACTTAACGAAACATGCCTCAAACAAACGTAGGATTCGCTGTTGAGAAAAGTTATCATATTTGCCAGTCTATGGAAGTCAGTGGTAGACCCACAGGCTAACATTATTATTTATTGTTTTCATAAATCAAAATGACCTCAGATACTCCACGTATGATTTATCTTAACTGCTCACGGCTCACTCACAGACACTGCTATAACTGCAGCTCTGTAAGCGTACAGCGGCTCTACTCATATAGTAATTCTGCTTATCTACGTAAAACAGACGCCAGCCTTGCAGGATTTTCTCCAGAAAATAATCATCCATGACCCCAGACTGGCCAGTCACCAGATTCATCTAATTAGAAACGAAAAAATTAAGACAAGGGAAGAGGCAATAGCAGCCAGGGAAGCTGGGGACACCATATGGTAACTAAGTACAAGTACGGCTACAGTTCTCTGTTCGTTACAGACACGGACACGCGCAATGAAAAGAACATTCTGGAGTGATCCTAAGTTAGAGGTTGACCTTGAACCTTCACTCTTAACAGTAACGATGAAATTGCGTTGTTCACGTCCAAAATTCTTGAAAAGATATTGCCTATAAACTTTTCTGACTTAAGCTGTAGCAAACTTTCCCACTCTTATCATGTACTTAGTGCCTTACAAACTACACACACACACACACACACACACACACACACACCATCGCGACAGAATTTCAGGTACTGGCTCACTCCCTTGTGAAGTCTCTCACCATTCTCCATAAAGCAAAGGAGAGAGAGAGAGAGAAAAAAATGGGAAAACTAACACCAAAAGCTTATCTTCCCGCATGTGCATTGGGGTGCAAATCATGTTGCATGAGTATTGACGAATGAGCCCCAGTCATTGCAGAAATGGTCCATCGTGAAACATTTTCAAAAACCGAAGGAATATACGCAAAGAACAGAAATGAAAAATTAAGGAGTGAATATAAAGTCAGCAACAACTGAGGGCAATTAGAGTCTCACTGGAATGTTCTAGGGTGTAGCTGGAATGATAAGCGAAATCTCCAGAGCAAAACTGCTATGAAAACGAGTTAAGATACGATGCACTCATGGATACTCGCACGATGGAAAGAGAAACTGAACATCGTGTTGCAGAGAAGCAGTGATCAGTGAAGGTGATCCTGAAAATAGAATCACAAGTTTGGGATTTATAGACTTTGATATGAGAGCTGGTGACAAAACTACTATATGTGGAGGTGATATATGACGAAGCAGGAGGTGGGGAGAGGGAAGAGGTGGGGAGAAGCAGGAGGTGGGGAGAAGCGAGAGGTGGGGAGAAGCAGGAAGTGGGGAGAAGCAGGAGGTGGAGAGAAGCAGGAAGTGGGGAGAAGCAGGAGGTGGGGAGAAAAAGGAAGTGGGGAGAAGCAGGAGGTGGGGAGAAAAAGGAAGTGGGGAGAAGCAGGAAGTGGGGAGAAGCAGGAGTTGGAGAGAAGCAGGAGGTGGGGAGAAGCAGGAAGTGAGGAGAAGCAGGAGTTGGAGAGAAGCAGGAGGTGGGGAGAAGCAGGAGGTGGGGAGAAGCAAGAGGTGGGGAGAAGCAGGAAGTGGGGAGAAGCAGGAGGTGGGGAGAAGCAGGAGGTGGGGAGAAGCAGGAGGTGGGGAGAAGCAGGAGGTGGGGAGAAGCAGGAGTTGGGGAGAAGCAGGAGGTGGGGAGAAGCAGGAGTTGGGGAGAAGCAGGAGGTGGGGAGAAGCAGGAGGTGGGGAGAAGCAGGAGGTGGGGAGAAGACAGAAGAAAAATGAGGGTAGGTGGGTGAAGGTGCCATACTTTGTTCTCATCTCATAGTCAAACTGATCCCTTGTTACAAAAAAAATAAATCTATTTTCTACCATTTCAATTGATACGAACAACTTAATGAATAAGATAATAAAGCAACCAATTTTTCCCACCACAACGCTGTGTGTGTTGAGAGGCTGGTACACGAGTGTTGGCCGTGGTGAGAACGTGTGGTGCTAGTGGCGGTGGTTGTGGTGGTGGGAGGAACGTGTAGATGATAGTGGTAAGGGACGTAGATGGCGTGACGGGAGGCAGTCTGTGTAATGCCGGGGGAAGAAGTACAGGCGCCATTCTGGGGGGCCGAAATGCCCGCCAATAACATAAACATCACACATGTGTCGCAGTGGTCCTGCTGCTGCTGCTCCCCCCCCCCTCTAATCCCCCCCCCCCCGCCGCCGCCGCCTCTACCGCCGCCGTCGGGTTGCAGTCGTGGGACAGGGTCGTCTTTATCTGGCTGGGAAGACGGGGATCTACCCCTTCAAGGTCTTGGGGGGGGGGGGTTCCTTATGGGGTGAGGATCCTACCCCGTCAAGGTCCGACGGGGTCCTTATAGAGGTGGGGATTGTACCCCTTCAAGAATCGGGGTCCTTCAGGGGGTGTGGATATACCCCTTCAAGGTCCGAGGGAGTCCTCAAGGGGGTTGGAATCTACCCCCTCCAAGGTCCTACCCTCCAAGTCAGGAAGGGTAAGTTTTGATTTTAAGTCTCCTTAAAACTAAGCTACCGTGTGACTTGATGTCCTCTCTTCACATACGTAACACATTTATCCTCCCATCTTCTATGTCTTCTTCTCGTCCTCATACTCTTTTCCATCCTAAATATTGATTGTGACCATTCTCCCGAAATCTTGAATTTATATTTCCCTGCTCAGTGCCACCCGTAAGAGGTCATCTGATTACTCTTGTAATTGTCTCCTTACTCACCCCACCTCCTCGTCCTCCAACTCCTCCTTACGATTTCTATAAAAGTAAGGACAATTTCATGAACCTGACGGGACTACCAACTTATCTGTTAACCATCTTTAACTTCTTCCCCTTAAATGAGATCGACGAAGTGCATACAGCTCTCCCGGTCACTCATACACACCCTCAACGTATTTCCAGTGCGTTGCGTGGAAAGGTAGAGATCCATACTAATATAAGAGCCTTAGATTGTTTCTACTTTGTACGCTTAGTCCACTGGTCTGATGGGACCTGAAACACCATTCATGCCTCCAATTTCACACATAAAACGAGTCCATTACAGATGATCAAAACCCTTTCTAATGTCATCCTCATCTTAAGTAACTTTAGTTACTTTACCCACTACATCTGCCCATGGCTTCCGAGATCTGTGTCTTGCCCTTCTGTCTTCGTTTATACTGTCATATGCCATGATTTATGCATGTCCATAATATCATGAAAAAGAAAAATTATGTCTAGTTCTCAACTGATTTCCTTAACCGCACAATCAATCTTTTTAACTTTACTTCGTTGTGATAGCTGAGACGGCCCAAGAAGCTGAATGATCTAATCATTTTAATTTCACACTCACACACTTTATATATATATATATATATATATATATATATATATATATATATATATTCTTATCCATGACAAGTACCAAACTCACTGCCGGTCAGTGAACATCAAAACGAAAGAGAAAATAAGGAGAAAAAAGTTTAAAGAAATGAACTGAAAAATGCAGCTTAGACGAATGGTTCATAAAAGCATTGAAAAAAATACTTGATTAAATCCTGTGGCTTGGCTGTATTGAGGCAGGAAATAGAACCAGCAACCTTGACACGGAATGTATTAAATGATGATTCCCGGCATCACTTCGACACTCGAAACTTAAAGTCGAACTTATTATTTGGGAACTTTTTCTAAACCTCTCCTTCCACCTCCAGCTGGTCCCCCATTACATGACTCTATAGACAAGAGTTTCTGGCCTACCAGGTAGTATATGTCAAACAGCAGCTGCCCAGGGAGTATCATCGCCTTGATTTTCTATTAAGTTGACGCTTAGAATAATCTCACCGCTCTGTGTGTCACGACTGGTATTCTGGTTTTTCTTCTCTCATTACGACAAATCTGTAGAGTCAAGTTTATCATATTTTCCGTACCTAGACCACGTTCCCATCTTCTTCCTTATCTTTACGTCTCTCAGCGTCGATTTCTTTATCATCTGTACATTCTCCTCCTTTCTCATTCTCATACTCGACTTGGATTTCTAATGGAAACAGGGAAGATTAGAAGTTAAAAAGAAAAATACATAAATACATAATCCCGAACATCTAAATCCATTTTACAAATTTACTTTCTCTCTCCATTTTCTAACTGATATTCCCCGCGTGACAGTCCATCCTTTTCAAAAACAGCATCCTTGCTAATACTCGCGTTTAATTTCAACACCCTCGTCTTTCACAAAGGATCAGGGCAACCTACCATTGTGTCTGGATCTGCCTTTGATTCCCCGAACAAAGCACCGGGATATATATGCATAAAGCAAAACTACCAAAACCTCCAACCCGTTCCACCATGGGTCAGCAATACAGACCCCTCCTCTTCCTTACTCTCATCAGCTATTTAATTAAACGTTTTATCAACCACTCCCCGACGTTTATCCCAGATCTCTCACTTATACCAAATACTCTCGTGGAAGCACTACTTTCAATTCGAGGATTCTGAACGGAATCACTATAACAAAACGACAAAGCTTTAAAAAGAATGAAAAATATGAACTAGCTTCACACGAAACGTCTACATTACCTACCTGAACGCAAAAACCTGATTTACTCAACCTTTCTTCACCTACAAGATGTTCACCAGCCCACTTTTAACGCGATCAGTTCCAACTTTATCATACATTTTTCCCAACTCTGGTGAGAAAGCGTATTGCCCTGTGATTCATACACTTGTGCGCTCTATTTACCTTACCATATATCCATGGGAAGATTACTATCTTTCCTTGAGAGATTCCTCCGTCTCGGCCGGGAGTACTGCATAGGTTATGAATCAGGAATGGAGGCGGATATTCCCTATATTTTGAATATTATCTCTCCATAGAATCCACATCTTAAACACTCCTGTTCTGTGGTCACTCGAGCGAGGGCTCCAGAATACAGGGGTTAAGAAACCTCCTCCTATTTGCGATTCTCATTTGCTTTCTTTTCCACCTGTAATAATTGCAGTTCTCTTACTTATCAGGAAAAGTATTAATAAAAGTATAGAACCCTATTTTCATCTTACAGTGACATGGGGAAGTGTCCCCTCTTTAGTAAAAATAAAGGTTGAGTAACCTATCTTTATCTTACACTCACTTGGGGGAGTGCCCCTTCTTCGGTAATATTGAAAATATAGTATCTTATCTTCATCTTACACTGACATATTTTTCTCGACTATTTCATAAAATTACTAACCGTTTCTATTGATCTGGAGTTTCTTTTGTGTTCCAGCGTATCTATTGCTTTTTCTTCATGCACTTAGAACCCCAACGGAAGACAACGACAGCCCTCTATATCCTATTGTATCTCTTGCTAACCCTATTCCCTCTTCTGTTACGGCTTTTGTCGAGTTCAAAAAGTTTTCCTCAAATTGGACACAAACAAGGCGTCTGGAGCAACCAAGACTTGTCTTCATGTTTAAATGGAGTGTGCCTCTGAAAATGCGCCTTTGCTTGCTCGTCTATTTTGCCCTTGCCAAAAAGCAAAAGCAGCTTCTTTTATCTCTGAAAAACTCCATTGGTACAGCCCACACAAGAGAAAGACAACCTTTTCAATTCTTCCCAAATCGTCTTATTGTCTTGAACATGCCACATCCAGTCATCTAATCTCTCCTCATTTCTTATTTTTTTAATCGATTTGAATGCCAGTTTTTCTTTCGAACATCGGTATGGCTTTTGCAAGGTGACCCCACTGTTGATATCATTCCCCTACGTTTATGATGTGTTATTATCTGAGAGGTTTTGGTCACCTGTTCCATAAACTAATAATACTGCATGAGTTTATCAAAGGATCTAACGTAGAAGTCGTATTTCCATGCTTACAACCCTTGGCTTTCTTCCTAATCTCTGTTCTGCCATATCCACAACTCCCCCGTTTGCTATTCCATTTCCTCGTCTTCCCATATCAGCAGAGGCGTTCTGTAAGGTACTCTCTTGTCGCTTGTCCTCTTCCTCCTTCCCAATAAATGCTTTCCCCTTTGTCATATAATTGCATTCACTCGTATGATGCTGAATGAGCTAATCAGTCTACTTCTTTCATTTACACTTCACTTTTTCTTGCTCAGTCTTCTATCAATCCGGATCGACGACGCAATTGCCAGAGAGACAGATGCAACTTTCAGATGTTTAGAGGTACTAAAACATATTCTCTTTCAATTTCTCTCTCTAAAACTACTCACGACTTCCCCACCCCATTTATTAAATCTTAATCTTACCACAATATAGAGTTAGCATTTTAAGTATCTCAGAATTCTTTAATCTATCTGATATACCCCAAATTTCATAATCACCTAAACCAACCTCTAAAAGACCACGACTCTTGTTCAGGTGCAGTTCATAAGTAGTAATTCCATTTATATGTTGAATGACTCGTCCTTGAATGGAATACTGCTTTCACAATATGGCGGCTGTAGGTCTAATAGTAATAAGATGAGCTTAACACGGTAAGATTTGATCGCTTTCCATGTGTGTGTCCAAAATCGATCCATTTTCTCTCCAAAATTGATCGATTTTCTATACACCGTGTGGGTCATTTTTTTTTTCCTCTCTTCCACAGGTATTACTTCGGATTCTACTTTTTATAAGCTGCCTCCCACGCAGTACTTGGTAAGCTAAATAGTTATTAGCTACTGTCATATCTATTCTTTGCCTCACTGCAAAGCTTTGGTGCTCTCTACCTTTACATGTTTTTTCTTTACAAGTACGATCTTTTCATAACCTAAAAGCTTTTAGACTCTCTCTCTCTTTCTCTTAAGCCTGGCCTCGATGAGGAGTTTGTACTCCTGACTGGGCGCCTTTAGCCTTAAGTAAATTAATTCAAACGTACTGCTGATTGAAGTTCTGCACAGTACGTCAAGATCTAATTTTCCGAGGCAAGAGATATCAATATTAGCTTAGCTCATTACGCGTTAAATACATATAAATGTCTAGTACGGTATTCGGAGCATTTTCAGCTAATCAGTTTATCTTGATCGCAAAAGCTAGATAATGATGCCAGAGCACACCTCAGCAAGCCAATGTTTTATGTTCATTTGTCGTCTAATTAGCTGATACTCAGTTAATGGGATTTTTCCATCTTACAAAGCTTAACTAGCCAGTTAATTCAGTCGATAACTTTGTGTCTAAAGACTTCCATACGGTAATTAAAGGTGAAAGAGTAACTGTTTTGATGTCTTTTGATTGCAAATGTACGAAGCCTAATTCATCTCATTTATGAGTCCGAGAGTCTAATTATGTATCTTTTTTCCCTTAATGAAAGGGCTTTTGTGTCATATTATTTGGCAGCAAAAAAGATTTTGGTGACAATTAAACTTTTTTGGGGGGGCAAAGTTGTCCAGGAATAATCATCATTAGGGACTGACAATTATGGTTTTTCGCTGCGCAAATGAGCGACGCCAAGCCCTACCAGAGATTGGGAACGTCTTTAATTGTTCATAATCACATATGAGTGATATCCAGTTGATACATAAAGACTAAAATGGTTTCTCTTCTTGAGGAAATATATAGAGGATACGATGGTGACCTAACAAGGTGATTCCAGGGCTAAGGAATACATTTCCATGACAAGCGTTTAAAAGACGACCCTGATTTATTTCGTCTGGAAAAGAGAATGGTTGAGATGGGACTTAAATCAGGTACTGAAGATTTTCAAAGCCTTAAACACTCTTGCTCCGAGGAGATATCTGATAACAGATCAATCTGATATGGCTTATAATAATGGATGAAAGCTCTCAGGTAAGTGCTTCCCTCTGAATGTAACAGACTGACAAAGTTAAATATGGAATGACGAACATATTGGAAATTCTGAGCCAAGACGCATGACTTGCCTATTTCAGAGAAGACGTTCTCGAACACAATGAATGAGTTTGAGAATCGGCTCGACAGATTCCTCACTTTAGGTCCATGGCTCACTGTTATTCGCAACTCAGTACCTATAAAGCTCATGGACACTTCTCTAAGTCATCTATGTGTTCTACTCTCTCTCTCTCTCTCTCTCTCTCTCTCTCTCTCTCTCTCTATCTATCTATCTATCTCTATCTCTCTCGAGAGAGTCTTTGTGCTCTGACATCACACCAGCAAAACCTGTAGGACCAGGCTTTCCTCCTCCCCATCAATAAAAAGGTGGACACTTTAAAGACGCTTTTGCACTTCGAGCTTGAGTCTGAGATCTAATTTGTCCCATTCCATCAGCCTATGTGACCCTTGTATATCTACTGACGCAAATCGCCCTACTCTTACTTCGTTAGCGTGACTGAAACGCAAGGTTAAACGTGTCATTCTAGTTGTTTCAGGCAAGTTCCCCATCACCGTCTCCAGCCCCTGTGCATGTCCCTCACACCCATGACAGTCTCTCGCTTCTCGAACATGGTGGACACAGTGTCCAGCAAGACAGGTGCATCATCTCCATAGCCTATATAACCACACTGTTGCTCAGGGTAGACAGCCTTCGTTATATGTGTCGCCACAGAAACAAAGATAATGGCACAGTCAGGATACAGGAAGAGGTTACATAAGGGCGTTGACGAGACATGACACTGTCCTCTTCTAACTGTGATACAACAGGTGGGTGGAATATCTGGACATCAGAAGACCCCGTTTCCTTCCAGTTACACGAGTCAATCCCCACTACGCCCAGAATTCAGGTCTGTGTATTTGACCTACCTCTAAGCCTTCACCAATTGTCACTAGATATAACCTCATCTTCCCTTAGATTAGTTACCGTCAGACGTAGTGAATGCTAACACTATTAATACCTTGAATAGTCGTTTTGACAAACACTTTATAAATTCAGGTATACTCTGAAAAAAACGCCAGAAATAAACTGTATAAACGACAGCGGTAACGGGGACAGTAGAAGGCTAATGTGCAGTAGCGGGGAGTCGGTGATAACTTAAAAGAATTGCTGAGCGAAATCACATTTTCTTGTCAAGTTAAACTCTCTTTTTTTTTTCTCTAACAGACAACTCAGTCGTGAGCCAATCAGGCCTCCTGTTATCTGTCTTTCTCATGTAAACTTATGCAAACAATTCCGTTTTTGACATCTTGTCTCTCCACAGGGGTATACCGTGAGAAGCAAATCCTTCGGAAAATAGTGGAGTTTCACGACCAAAAATTTAAGGGCAGTCATCATTGTCTACATCTTCAACGTACTGAGAAAAGCCCTAAAGTGAAATATATATGTCCATCTGAGAGACGCCAGACGAATGAAGACATTAAACAATGGACCCTGCATCAAAATGAGTATCAACAAATATGTTCCTTGACTTAGACTAAGGCCAGAATCGACTGTGGGACTAGTGAACCCGTCAGATGTCTGGCACTTCCTCTGAATACTCTTGCCAGATCATTACCTCTTCGCCTTTACAGAACTTCTGGTTTTCCATACTTTTTTACGACCGTCAAACGCGTCGTGACTGAGCTCCCCATGTTTCCAGTACACTTACTCTTTGGTTTTCCGAACTCTCTCGCACGAGCTGTGCTTTCCCTTCTGGAGGAGGATGCTTAATGATCGCTCACTCTTTTCCCTTTCTTAAGCTTAGCAGAACTTCCCGTCCCAAGTTGAGAATCCTCCAGCACTGACCTGGTGCTGACCAGACGGCAGGATAATTATCCAGTTGTGGACGGTACTAAATACCCCTCAAAGCTCTATAATGTGACAAATCCTCCCTCGCTAATGGTGTAATCATCTGGTTTCTACCACGTGTCATGTGTCGTCTGCGTTTACCAGATCATTTCATTCCTCAAATGTGGCATAGAATCTGTTTCACTTGTGTTCGTTACTTTCCTGTTGAGTCTAAATCAACATAGACATAAGGACAGAGGTTGGCTACACCAACATACCCACAATCTATCGACCTAAGACAATACGGACCCTGCTCAATCAATAATCATTTCCACGAAACATATCAGTTACAATTCTGTGAACGGAAAAAAAAAAATCAGTTTATAATCTGTGCATTATAATATTTTGCTGGTTGAATAATAACTTAATTACCACACATCAAAAATGTGAATACCATCAACGTAATTATATAACATGTGAGAGAATAGCATTAGGTATCATATGTATCACACAACAATACAACAGAAATACACATGCAACATAATGGGTCAACAAGAACATGGGATTACACTGTCCTCGTCTCCATGGCGTTAGATTAAACCGCCCTCTCCTCACAGCGTAAGATTAAACCACCTTTCCCAACGCCACGAGATTGGACTGCATGGTCCCAAAGCGTAAGATTAGACCAGTCTTTCCTTTGCGGTAAGATTAAGCCACTCTCATATCACAAAGCTTTCATGGAACCCGGTGATTATAACGATCCTCTTCTCCTCGCCTGAGAAAAGGCCTTCAAGTCTCTCCTCAACTCACGTTTAATTAATCATCTTATTACTCATTGTCTCTCTCTCTCTTCACCACTCCAAGTCTCCAATATTGATCCACCCGCGAGGCGAGTTACGTGCAATGGCGGTTCTCTCTCTCTCTCTCTCTCTCTCTCTCTCTCTCTCTCTCTCTCTCTCCTGTGCTTCTAAATCTGTGGCATCTTCAGGAGTCATTTCAAAGCCCCTTGAAGTTTCTGAAGGATCGGAAACAGGTGTCTGATCTGATCTGGAGTCATTCCCTGATTTCGCCTCCTCCCTCGCTCTCATATCTCACTTCTCTCTCTCTCTCTCTCTCTCTCTCTCTCGGGTTAATCGATCTTGGTTAATTATTAATGAATCAACCCTTCCTCTCTTCTTTCCCCCTGTCAACAGATATAATCCCAATGACAATATCTTCTCTCCCCTGCTTTCATTAATCTTATTTCAGTCAATGACCTTCTTTCTAGAGCTAAATGATCTTTGTCTCTGACAAGCGTATGACTCGATACCCTTCCTTCCATCGGTGATATCAGCTTCAACATTTCTCATTCTTTCATTACCTTGTCTTGTCTAGTCTCGTCTCGTCTCGCCTCGTGTCGTCTCGTTTAGTGTCGTGTCGTCTCGTCTCGTCTCGTCTCGTGCCGTCTCGTTTCGTGTCGTCTCGTCTCGTCTCCTGTCGTCTCGTTTCGTGTCGTCTCGTCTCGTCTCGTCTCGTCCCAGCTACTACTTGGAATTCTGATTCCATCCGGGGCGAACGCAACGTACTTGCGATAAAACGAATCTCAAAGCAGAATTTCTCATTAATCCTCTTTTCTAAGTTTCCTTTCGACTCTCCCGTTTCAAATGTGGTCCCATCACTCAATGTACCAAGCACAGTCTTTCTTTTTTTTTCTTTATCTCTGTAAAATCTGATGTTAACTTGGGAATCCCATTTTCTACAAAGGAAAACGTCTTGGTTTCCAGATTTCTTGCGGCACATAAGACCAAATCTCTTGTCAGGTGTTACTCAGGCTGGAAGTGGAGGTGGTTCCTCCCTGTATGGAGTACTGCTTTCGCATCTGGAGAGAGAGAGAGAGAGAGAGAGAGAGAGAGAGAGAGAGAGAGAGAGAGAGAGAGAGAAAGAGAGGGGAGAGAGTGAGAGAGGCGCCTTTACCAACCAACATGCCTTTCCTCGCCAATGGTCAGACCAAAGCGAGTTCCCATCTTGCCAGCTCCCTTCCCCTCAGTTTGAACTCAAAACCTGACCCACTTCGTATACGTAACGATGAGGAAATCTCTCTCTCCCTCTCTCTCTCTCTCGGCACAATCTCGTCGCTGGAACTCGTACGTACGTAGGTAAACACACACACACACACACACACACTCCCTCGAGCGGGATGAGAAAAGAGAGCTTTTTCTGCGAAGGACAGACAGCTGATAGTGAAATGTTGTGTGTACATAAGAAGCAAAACTGAGCACTGCTGAGGTGTGTATAGTCACCGACCAAACCCGAGGAAACAAATGGGTTAGAGAGAGTATGGAATAATCTCTACGAGCAGAACCCAAACGAGAGGGACCCCTGAATTCTCATGAAGGATTACAAGAACTACATCGATATAGACTCGAAAAAAGACGAAAAAGACGTTTGATTATACACACACGACAGGGTATGGAAGAACAAGAAGTAAATGGATTGCACCTAAAATCTCACATATGTAAGGAAACAGATTAGTTAGACCCATGAATATACTTACATAAATGCTGAAGGAACACCAAACAAAGATATATGAGTGACAAAGGCTCAAGCAATCATCGTTGTAGCCGTTGAAATAAGGAACACCACCGGAAGGAACATCAGAACCTCCGAAAGAGAAATGGTAAATAAGTAGCGGATTCACCACGAACTGATAAGTACTTTGTATGTACAGCGGAGGAAGACCCCGATAAGCGTCTTTTAAATAGATTTTTACTGATTTTTTTCAAGTTGTCTAATATCTCTTTTTCCATTGCCAGGGAAGTTGTGTAAGAAACTATGGTATCCCACACACCCTCCCCAGCCACGCAAAAAGAGATGTTATAAACAACCTGAATAAATCAGAAAGAATCTGATTAAAAAAAATACTAGTAATCTGCTTATTTCAACAGAATATATTTACAATAATGACTGGCTCCAACACACACACTAATATCAGCACCCAACCCAGCCGGCCAAGCAACAACAACACTTCACCTTGCAGTACAGAAAGCTGCTGATATAACTTCAGCCCAAGACGAATGAAGAAGAAGAAGAAGAGGCACCAATACCCCCCAGCAGAAAGTGGATCTCACGAGGAGAATTGAAGAAGAAATCACATCACGCGACATCAAAACAAAGAAATCTTTTGCCAGACTGCAAGAAATTCTACACTGACCGGAAATTCATCGAAAGCTAACAACACTGTCATGGAACTCAGCTGGCTTTACGTAGGCAGAATCACACTCTCTCTCTCTCTTCCAGAAAGAAGAAAAAGAAAAGACAGAAGCCTACGTAAATCTATCCAGCAACCAGCTCAAACCAGTTTCAAGAAACACTACCGAACCTCGGACTTAACTGCCACTTGCAACCAAAAAAATTCGACCCCATTAAGAAGAAAACGGAACTTGGGGACTTTTACGTCAGTCCCTCAAGAAGAAACTGGAGACTAACATCATCGTCACTATACACAACGACCTGAAAGACCAACTGTGGGCAGAAGGAAAAAAAAAAGTGACAGTCAACAAGAAGACCTCTGTCTTGACCCGCACAGCTCAGCGCAGCAGCCAAAGAACTAAATAGCAATAAAGACGTTGTAATACAGGAGGCAGATAAATAAAAAATCTCCGCCATCCTCAACAGAGAAGGCTAGAAACACAAGCAGGACAACATTCCCAACGACAAGACAAGATTCGAAGATAATCACACGTGACCCTTAAAGAACGACTCAAGACCAAGCTGAACGAGCTCGTCAGCACCGCCAACGCAGGACACCACACACCTGGATACGTACATGGCAACGTCATGACACATAAACCACACAAATCTTTACGTCCCGTTATTCCTCTGGTCACCATTCCAGTACATAACGCGACCAAAGAACTTAACAACATCATTTACAAAGTACCATCCAGCAAAAATTTGTAGTAAACTCAAATAGGTGAATTTCTCAAGATTCTCCCGCTCCACTACCCCATATGGGCTCAGAGCATCTCTTGATGTCGAAAGCCTGTCCTCCAACGTTTCCATAGACACCACCATCGACATAATCTGCGATAACGTATATAGTCACCCAGAACTACACCCACCAAGCGTCCCACTCACCACCCTACAGCAAATGCTGAAAGCATGCAATACAAAGACTCCATTCAGGCACATAGAAGGAACCCTGTACCATCAGATGGAAGGAGTGGCCATGGACTCGCCACTAAGAGGCACCTCAGCAGCATCCTACGTGTGTCACCTTGAAAAGCGATGTCCTACATGAAGACTCACTACGACCATCTACATACTGCAGATACGTCATTCACATTTACGTAGTCGCCAGAGATGAAACGCACACCTCAACCACCTTAAGACAGCAACAGAGGAGAACTCAGTCCTGAAATTCATTCATGAACTCAGCGTCAACGACAAAATGCCTATCTTTGACGACATAGCAAACGGCAATACTGACGGCAACGTAACGTCCATTCACAAAGAACCCACAGACCTCGGCCGATGTTCACTACAAACAGCTACTGCATGTCCCCAATATTACGAAACAGGAACCATTACCGCCTGAGCATCCAAGACAGCCGCAAGCACTCAGACTTCGACAAACAAATGAAATACTTTATACGAAACGCGCTCACAGCGGCAGACATACAACCGAGACAGCAACACAAAATATATTACTGCAAACTGAGGTGAACAGCGAACGAGACAGATGAACGTCTTCTACGAGACATCGTCTCCAGAAAAATCAGCCACACAAGACAACATAGTCAAGCAAGTCATCTACTACACACACACAAAAAGAAAATAATCAACCTCATCATACACAACCAGCTATACAAAAAAAAGAGACACATAACAAATATCCAAAGTAATTTATGAATTCAATGTCGACAAAGAGACTTTAAGCACGTGAACATGATCTACGTGGGAAGAACAACCTGTATACTACCCAGAAGACTCACTCCACACCTACTAGAAGGCTCTACCACACTACATGTCGCCGAGAAGCACAACACTGCCCGCACACGAGACAGACCGTTGAAATTACAGGGATACTACGCCTCGAACGAGACACAAGAAGCCTTCACGTCGCCGAGGTACTAATCATCAAGGAACATCAACCAATACTCAACAACCAGAACACAGGCCAAGACAGGATACTCCATCTACACGCCCCAGCATCGCCTTACGCCCAGTGAACGCGCAGCACTACATGTACGTCCGCCTACAGGTGTTACCTTGCCTCACTCAGCTACCCGCTATCGTTCCCAGCTGCTCCATCGACCTCTCTACATGCTCCTGAAGATGATTTGATGGATTTAAATTGACATGTTGAGACAGCCCTATCATGTATTTCAAAATTCCTACCCAACAATGTGAAAAGATATATTAGACAACTTGAAAGAATCAGAAAGAAACTAATAAAAAAAAAAAGTTATTTGAATTCTATTTATATACATATATACATATATATGAAGGTGAAATCGCACTTCAGTAGGAGTTCTTAGAGTTTTATTTAACCTGCAGTTTATCTATACTTGTGTGGCACGACTAGTTTCATGGAGACAATCCACCTCTTCTGGTGCCAGTAATCAATAAAGTTATTTAAATCCCGACATCACTCCCGGTGTTGTGCAGAAGACGGTACCACAGCACCGGAAGTGATGTCGGGATTTGAATAACTTTGTTGATTATTGACACCTGAAGAGGTGGATTGTCTCAATGAAAATAGTCGTGTCACACAAGTATAGATAAACTGCAAGTTAAATAAAACTCTAAGAACTCCTACTGAAGTGCGATTTCACCTTATATATATATATATATATATATATATATATATATATATATATATATATATATATATATATATATATAT
>JAYMFT010419274.1:0-17743 GCA_038088735.1 Panulirus argus | reverse complement strand
GGGGTGAGGTGTGTGTGTGTGTGGGGGGGGGGGTGAATACTAGGAACATATTGCATACTACCCGCTCCAAACTCTTACTAAAAATCCACCATCTCCCTTCACCACCAAGTCCACCTGGGGCTACATGCCTGGTACCACTTGTAACTACTTTTGTCAGCTTTTGCACTGTTTTCAACGGTATGCTTCTATATTACATACACATCTAACTCTACTACTCTAATTATGTAGGTGCACTGTGTATGAATCTACCTCTTCTAAATATCAAGAATGACTGATAAAAATGGATATGGGGGTTGGACGGCCAAGATTCAGAAATGTATCCGTGCGTGCTAAAGCTACAATGAATCTACTCAGGATGAATTATATTAACACAAGTTTTTCCAGTAAGCATGTAATCCAGAGAGGTGCTTGATACCTTAGATATTGGAGATCTGTTTAAAATGATATTGATAATGTCAGTTACAAAAGCTTGTTAGTTTGGGTTGGTTAGTTGGAATTTAGGCCTATCAAAATGTTAGGGTCATTAGGGCCTGTCAACATCAAGCTATATCCATCAACCAAATATTTTCAACACCTTTTTCAGGTGTTAGGGATATTTTCTATACTTCAATAAAATACTATTTTTTTTGTACTTGTACTTAAAAAACTATTTTTTTCATACTTGTTTACCATTTCTAAAGTTAGCAAGGTAGCACCAGGGAAAGATGAGGAAATGGTCTCATTTGCTCACAACCTCTCTCGAGCTCTCAGCACAATGTACCACAGCCTTCTACCCACAACCAGGCCTCATGGACCTTTCTGTGGTTTCATCTGACCACTTCATTTGCCCTGGTTCACTCGAACAACAGCACATTGCCCCCTGTATACCCCACTACTCAAGTTCACTTTATCTCATGCATGTCTTACAACTTCCTGCATGTTCAGACTCAGAGTACTTAAAATTCCCTTCACCGCATTCTATCATCTCCAATTTGGTTTCTCCCTTCTTGTCCCCCTCAACTTGTGACATGTAAAAATACCCTCAATGTCATCTTCTCCTCACTCATCCTCTCAATGTGTCCAAACCATTTCAACACACTTTTCATCTCTCTCAACCATACTCCATACTCTTCCTTTTACCACACCATCTCCCACCCTATAATATCTTACTCGATCCACCCTCCTCACACCACATATTGTCCTCAAGCATTTCGTTTCCAAAACATTCATCCTAATCCATATTTTCTCATCTAGAATCTATGCCTCACATCCATACATAACCATTGGGATGACTATTCTATCAAATATGCCCATATTTGCCCGTTAACAGTGACCTCTCTTTCCACACAGACATCAGTGCATCTAGGACCTCAGCTCCCTCATCTCTGGTTGTTCCCTTTAGACATGTTGACTCCCAGGTATCTAAAACATACCACTGCCTCAAGGTTCTCTCTGATCAAACTTTCCCTGAACAATTTAGCTCTCTTCAGTACTGAGCCTATTAGCCTTGCTGTTATTCACATTTACTCACATTTCTCCTTTTACAAACTATACAAACACAGACACCAGCTTCTCATTTGAATCTGTCACTAGCACTGTTTCATCAGCAAACAACTAGCTCACCTCTTGGGCTTGCCTACCCTAAACAGCCAGTAAACCTGCTCCTCTCTCCAAGACACTTGCACTGATTTCCCTCACCAACCCATTCATAAATATATGAAACAGCAATGGACGCATCACACATCCATTCGGCAAACCCATCCTCATTTGGAACCACTCACCCTCCTTTCCTACATGCACCCATGCCTTGCTGTCTTGAGAAAAATTGTTTTCTGCTTGTAGCAGCTTTCTTCCCACACCACATATTCACAGCACCTTCCACAGAGCATCTTTATTAACCCTAGCATATGCTCTCTCCAGATCTATAAATTCTATATGCAAATTCTTCCAGTTCTTTAAGTATTTTTTCCTCTCATTCTTCAAAGCAAACACATGATCCACAAATCCTCTAACTTTCCTGAGGCCACATTGTTCTCTCTGAATCTGAAGCTCTGAGCATGCCATCACCCTCTCAGTCACCACTCTTCCATAAAACTTACAGATATACTTGAACATTCACTTTCTTCCCCTTCACCTTTATATAATGACACTATAAAAGCTTTCTGCCAATCCTCAGGCATCTCATTTTAAGCAATACATAAATAAAAAATGTTAACTGACCTATCAACAATACATTCACCTCCTTTCATTAGAAACTTAACTGCAATACCATCCACTCCAGCTGCCATTACTACATTTCATCTTATTCAAGGCTTTTACCACCTCTCTCTTTTCTCCAAACCACCTGCCATGACTTTCACTTCCTATACCTCCCTGAACCAAACACTTCACATTTGCCCCCTTATCATCAAACTCATTCAACAATCCTTCAACTTATTCCATCTCTTTACCTCATGTCTGCCAGTTACTGTTTTCCCAACTGCCCCCTTCACCAATGTTCTCATTTGTTCTTATCTAATTACAGCAAGTTTATAAAATCCCTTCACTGTACCACAATTATATATTTGTACTTTACAGGGAGTGGGTTTACACTTGTTGGACACTATCTCTTGAAGATTCTCTATCATACAACTTCTTAAATATCTGAATACCATTTCCATTAACAATGTCTTCAGTCATTTAATTTCATTCATCAACCACTCTTATACTATGAAGTACTTTCTCTCATTTTTAATAAGTTTTTTGCTTATTTTCATGTTATGCCCTCTGGCTGTTCTATCCCTGATTACATTATTGATCATTTTCAAAACTCACAAGATGGTGATCAGGTCACTCCTCACACTTCTCTCTTTCAAGTTGGGCAAATTTAAAGCCTCTAAGCTTTCCCTGTAATTCAACCTTCTTAATTCTGGTACAATACTTGTTACACTCCTCTGGACCTTCTCTATATCCTCCTTGTGCTTCTTTCAAGTACAATGACCAAACTTGAAAAGCATATTTTACTTCTGACCTAATGTATGATGTGAACAGCTTGCTGAATATTTCCTTATCCAAAAACCTGAATGCAATTCTTATTTTGCTTGCAGACATAGGTCTCCTTAACTATTCTCCTAAGGCAGGACTCTGACAACAGGGTGGGGACAATGTCTACTTCCAAGTCTTTCTCATACACAACCTGCAGCTTGTTTCCTTCTAAATGACAATCATATCAAAGCCTTCTTTTGCTGTGACCAATCCTATATTTCTTTACATTTACTTGGGATAAACTTCATTAACCATATATCATGTCAACTTTGGAATCAGTAGATATCCCTTTGTAAGTTGATGCAGTCCTCCACGCTTGTCACTTCCCTCATGACTTTTGCATTATTTGCAAACATATGCAGGCAGGAGTCTATCTATACCTTCTGGCAAGTCTTTCACTCTGATATGAAGAGTAAGTCCCAGAACAGAAACCTGTAGCACTCCACAGGTATATTACCTTGGTTAATCCTTGTGTAACCAGCCTCCAAAATGAAACTATGGGAAACTAGAGAAAGCTCCACTGACATGTGTCCTTCGTTTTTCTCCAATGATATAACCTATCCACTAAAGAAATCTCCCCCTTATTCCTGTCTAATGATCCAGGTTCTTAACCAGCCTCCCACATGGTATAGTGTCAAATGCTTTTCCTTTGTTCCTTTTCATTGAAATGATCCAGGTTCTTAACCAGCCTCCCATGTGGTATAGTGTCAAACGCTTTCTGGCAGTCCTGATATGAAAAATCCACTCCGCCTACTCGTTTTTCTAAGACAGAGCTCTCTCTCACAGAAATCTAACAGGTTTGCTAAAAAGTTAAGTATCACTTACATAGTCTCTCCTCTGTATTGTAATCCACTGCTTTCTGATTAACTTTCCCAGTACTTTACAAACCATACTTATCATGAAGACTAGTTTGTACTTCGGCATCTACTCCCGGTCTTCTTTCTTATATATGGGTATGACATTTGCCCTTTTACACTACTGTAACACTTTGCTTTACTCCATCATCATCTTGAAAAGTATTTCAAAAGGTCTGTTTAGTGCATCTGCAGACATCTTTAGCATACATGGTAAAATTTCGTTAGGGTCGTGAACCTTGTATGGGTCAAGACCTTTATTATTTTGTAAATGTCTTTTCTGGACATCTCAATGTTTTCTAAAAAGCTCCTCTCCTGGAGACTCCAATTCACTGGTAATGGGGCTATAGTGTTTTCTATTGTGAAAGAACTTTTGAACTTGTTATACAGTTCCTCATATAGCCTTACACCATCCTCTACGATTCTTCCCTTTGAATTCCCTGGCTTGATTAGCTGCTCTTTAATAGACAATTTCCTCCTAATGAATCTAGGGATACCTTTGGGTTTTCTCCTGCTTTGTCCCCAAAATTCTTTACAAAGATTCGTTGTTCCTTGTTTCTTAATTCTAATATACTCGTTCCTTGCTTTATTACACTTTGCACATGCTGGCTTGCTGGAGTAATGCCTATATCTTTGTCACTACACTTCTCAAAGCACCCTTCCTTTTAAACACCTTATATTCATCACACATATCAAATTAGTAATCTATTCTACCATCTTCTTGAGCTTCTCCCTGTATTTGAGGAAAGACATAACCATGTTTCTTCTCCTTCACTGCAACTTTCACAGAATTTTTCACCACTTTGCCCTGGTTCTTGACTACTAGACTCATTTTTAATAATCGATGTTACCCTGAAATTTTTGAGGTCTATGTAGTTTCCATGATTATACCTCCTCTTCGAGTCTTGTCATCACTGCTCTTGTAATTTCCTCATTTACCAAGTTATCAGACTTAGAAACACATAATCATGTATTCCAACTGGTGTATAATATACAATATTATCAATATCGATACTAGTATGTATAAAGATATGATCTGATAAAGATGGTGTATCAGTCCCTCTCTTCCTAGTATGTTCACTGATGTGCTGGTATAGGAAATTTTCCTGCATACACTCTAAGAACTATGTCTCCATGATTTCTTGTCATCATGAGAAACCAATTTCTGTCAGCCTGTCTCTTTATAACTAAAATCCCTCACTGTCCATACTTTACCTTCTCTGAGAGGTTTATCTTTTACTGCTTCATATACCATCCCAAGTATTCCTTTGTTTTTTGTCAACATGTATTTGTTTTGGATTGCTAGAATTACTAAGAGATTATATGGTACCAACACCACCATGCACTTCTTTCCTACGGTTACCCTTCTGATTATGCATCATATATGGTACCAACACCACTATGCACTTCTTTCCTGATTATGCATCATCTGAATACGCCATTTACAACTATTTCCTGAAACTTAGTCATATCTTATTAGGAGGGCCAATCCTCCTCCTCCCTTGTCTTCACTTACCCTCCTTACTATCTTGTACCTTTCTCGGCAAAAAAGTGAGATATTTTCTGTTTAGTAAACTTTTTTCCCCACATCAGGTGCATTTTCCCTTATTTGATTGCTACTGTCCAGTTCTTTAACATTTACTGCTAATCCATCCATTAGCATTTGTTTACGATACTTTCAGTCTAACATTACCATCAGCAAGCAGCTGCATCACATGATTATTGTGTGGCCATCGGCAACTCAAGGGTGTGCCGTTTTAATAACTGCTTCTTTCCCTACACATTGAAGCTTTGGAACTCTCTCCCTTCTCATGTCTTTCCCAATAACTATGACCTGGCTTATTTCAAGAGACATGTTTTCCACCTGCTCAAAAAATTGCAAATACTTTCCCTGTCTGTTTTTCCCACTTTCTCAATTCCCTCTATATTTCAATTAGGGCTCGGCCTTGATGTGGACTTTTGTCCGTGACTGGAGCCTTAAAAAACTTAAACATTTCTGACCTCAGGCATGGGTGGGTTGTCTTCTTGCCTCATCTGGTGTCCTGTTTTTATGCCCTATGTCTGTATTTCTGTTTTTTGCATTCTCTTCCCTTGGTCTATCACACTTAATGAAAACTCACTTGAATTCCACCTTAGTTTTATGTTTCTTAGCTTGCCCAATACCTCCAGACTAGATGATTCTATATCAAATGTAAACAGAATTGGTCTTCCCTTTCATATCTTGATTACAACCATTAATTCTTCTCTCTTTAGCCACACAAATCACATCTGGTAATCTTGCTATCTATCTATCGATCTATATCTCGTAACACACATTCCCTCCAGGAACTCCCAACAAGGGGTGGCCACGGCAAAATAATCTCCACTTAACCCTGTCCTTACATGACTCCCTTTCATACACCATTCTATGCATTCTTCCTCTGTTTCCCTCCCTCCAATATTCCTCCACCCTATTTGCCCATGTCATAGGTGGTCTTCCACTTACACCAAACCCTTTAATTGTACTATTATAAACCCTCCTTGTAAACTCCCACTCTTGCATTCTTTCCACATGCCCAAACACCCTCAAAGTATTATGTTTCACCCATTCTACCACTCTACAATTCACTCCCTATGCATTCCTTGCCATACCACATCTCTCATACACCGTTTCATTTCTTTCTTCATTTCATCTAGTCACACTACAAGTGCTTCTCAAATACCTCATTTCCACAGACTGGATTCTTGACCACTGTGCCTCATTCTACATCCATGTTTAGGCTGCATAGGTCAGGGTTGGGGGGACTATGCAGTTCTTTAATCCTCTCTTCACTTCCATACAACTCTATACTTAATTATTCTATTAAGGGACCCAATGACTCTTCTACCCTGTACTGCTCTCTTCTTTATCTCTCCCTCCATATCGCCACACTTATCCAAGAGAGCTCCCAGATACTTAAATTCCCTCACTTCTTCCACTCCTTTTCCTGTATATTCATAACATAATTTAGTTAACTTTCTTTTTTCACCGTAAATGGCTTTACAAAATCTATACTTTCACTCCATTTCTTTTTAAAAACCATTACTTTACTTTTAATTGCATTTACCTTCAATTTCCTCTGCTTACACACATCATAAAGCACACTTACAACCTTCTGCAACTCCTCTTCACTCTCCACACACATCACAGTATCATCCGCAAACAGGCTTGCCACTAGCCACCATATCTCACAGCCGCACTTCATCTCTGCACCCCTTTTCCCTCATTTTGCTTTCATCTCTCCTGTCATCCCATCCATACATATATCAAAAAGCCAGGGAGACATCACACAGCACTGCCTCACACCTACATGTATCCCAAAATTTTCTCTAAGCTCTCCATCCACTCTTAAACATGCATTTGCTTCTCTATAAAAGGCTTTTATACCATCCAACAGTTGTCCCCCTATACTATATATCCAGAACATCCCACAAAGCATTCCACTCAACTCTGTCATGTGCTTCCTCCAGATCCACAAAAGCTGCACACATCTTCTTACCTTTTGCTAAATACTTTTCCACGGTCATCTTTATTACAAAAATCTCATCCACACATTCCCTACCTTTCCTAAAACACCCTTGCTCTTCACTTATTCTGCATTCAGTCACTTCCCTCAATCTGTAAATCAACATTCTTGCATGCACTTTTCCTGGTATACTTAACAGACTTATTCCCTTATAATTGCTACATACATCCTTAGCACCTTTCCCTTTGAATAAAGGAACAATTATAGCTTTCATCCAATCCTCAGGCACAACCTTCTGTTTTCATGCTAAATTACATATAAGATGCATCCACTCTATCACACTTTCTCCTCCATACTTCAGCATTTCAGCCGTAAACCCAACCACTCCAGGTGCCTTTCCTATCTTCAGCCTCATTAGTGCCCTTCTTACCTCCCTTTTAGCTACAAGCCCTAGATAAAAACCTTCTGAAGAGAACTCTGCAGATAAAATATATGAGAAATACAATTTAATGTATCACTGTACTTATTCTAAGGTGAATGTTTTGAAATGCAGGACGGTGAGAGCTATGTAAAGATTCCATCCCCTTTGGCTATCTTTATTTTCTCTTACATTTTTCTGTAAGATGCAGAATATGTAGATGATAATCAATTCAAGCATTAGGAAAGAACAAACTGAAGAGAAGTGAGTAGAAGAAAAAAAATTGAAACTATCATTCACCAATCATAATTGAACCAAGCATTCATGATATGTGGCAATTCCATCTCTGCCACCATTTCTTTTTTTTTTAGTTATATTTCTGATTGTGTAAATAATCATTGGTCTTTCCTGGCTGCATATACAAATTATTCATGTTTAAGATTCCTCCATCTTTTCTAAACTTCAAGGTCAATAAGTGGTGTGTCATTAAGGGTCCACAGTCCCTAATCCTGCATTTACATTGAAAAGCTTTGAATCGAACTTCAAGCAACCGAGATTCATGCACAATATCCAAAAAACAGGGCATATTTGTCTCACTGTGCTGGTGTTGAATGTTTATGGTTGCCAGGCAAGCAGTGATCACTCTATGCAACTGTTTTGTGTGGTCTGGGGCTTCATTACATTTGCTTTTGATAGGGCACATGACCAGGTAGGTGAAGTATAGTTTAGGGTTGAGTGGATAAATTGTGTGTATAAGACAATAAATGATATGGTATTTCTTCAACACCTGTAAACATTTTAAACATATTCACCTTGTTTACGGCCTTTGTGTTAATGTCTATCGTAGAAGACTGAAAGTCGTGTGTGTCATATGTAATGCCCAGTATTGCTGGAGTTTCGTTGAGAGCAAGAGATCAGCTATTTAGATAGACTGGTGCATGTAGGTTGGATTAATGTCTGTCAGGAGTTAAGAGAGTGATGGAAGATTTCTGTGGTGATGCAAACATGCTATTTTGGGTTTTGGAAATAAGCCACGACTGCAGTTCATGATAACCATGACCCACCACAGCTGTGAACAATACAAGGATGACCCATATGGAGGATGAGAGAGTTCCTGAAAAGGAAAGGAAATGTGTTCCAGATAAGAAAGGAAAGATTTTCTGGATAAGAGTGGGAATGATTTCAATTGTGTGATATAGTGTTGCATGTTTGCTATCATTTGTGTAATGTCAGGAGGCTGTGATGCGATTATAATTTTAAGGTTGCACTTATATGAAAGTACTTTCACACCATGTTCAGCAAGAGGTGAAGGAAGGTCTTGTAGGAAAAGATTAGAGAGTTGAAAAAGAATTGCTCCTTGGGGAATTCCACTGAAGAGCTTTCAGGGTTTTAGAGGAGAAGCCTTTGTAAATACCTTGCATGGCAACCATCCATAAAGACAGCTAACTAATTTTTGTCATTGAAATGGAGGGTGGTGTCAATTATTTTTGTGTGAGGATATGTGGGATAGCAGTGTCAAATGCTTTGCTGATGCTTATTGCCACTAAAACTGTGCAGAAGGGAGGTTCTGGTTGGTTGAAGATAACTAGAATGTGTTGTGTGAGATCTGCATGGAGTGTGGTAATAGAGTAACTGGGTCTAAAGCCATGCTGCATAAATGAGAGTGGAATATTTTGTTAGATTCTGCTGTGGATCAGTTTTCAGGGTCTGGATACTGAAGAAAGAAGGGATATAGTGAGGTAAGAGGAGTGAGAGTTGGGTGGTTTTGGAGGGGTTTAGACTTGGTACTATACTACCTAAAATTTCAGATGTAAGGTATTTTGTTGTGTTGTCAGGAGTGGTTGGAAATATCTGTACATGCTTGGATGACAAGTGGGCCTAAATCTTTTTATGTGAGTTTGATATATTGTCAAGGCCTACTATAGAAAAGTTCTTTAAGGTTCTGATTGCACTGCATGTGTTAGTGAAGGTGAAGGATGGCTGAGTACTTGTTTCAAGATGGACTTTGTGTAGGATTTTCATGACTTTCCTGTTTAGAAGTGTGGTTTGTTTGGGGCCCATTTTTAACAGCATTTCACAAGTATGTTTCTGTGTTCTTTGGGAGAAGGGTTGTCACTGGATTGATCAGAAGTGCATCTACTAGCTGCTTTGTTCTATAATGGCTGCAACATGTGGGGAGAAGTTTCAGTTATATTTCCTTCTAAGCTTTTTGCTGGCTTGGTTGATGTTAATGTGAGATGGTATGATAATAGGATGGGAAATCACCTATTGTGAAGTTTTAGAGCTTGGAATCCATGTACTGAGTAAATGCTGGCTAGTCCACATTCCTAGTCTGTGTACATCTTATTCTGGTAGCTGTGTGGGTTGGGCGGGTTAAGTGCAGAGTTATTAGAATGAGTAAATGGTCTGAGGAGAGTTCATGAAGTGTGCTCCAGGTGGTCCTTGTGTGCAGTGACAGAGTGCAAAATGCAATGTCTAGCAGACTGGAAGTCTGGTTGGCTTGTTGCATAGGCTGATGATGTTGAAAGGTTTCAATTAGTTTACGAATAGTTCACCCTGGGGTTCTTGGGTGCTAGTGCTGAGCCAAGCAGCATAATAATTAGGCATTGAAATCACCACATAGATAGGTTTTGGGCATGTTGGTCAGGTTCTGCACATGGGGAATATCTGGGAGGGCAGATTAAAGGGGGATGTATTTAAGTGTGACAATGTACTATATGCTGTATAGTTTTATTTCTATAGATTGTATTTCATGTGTCATCACTGTTTGTGGTCTGATTTGTGTATGGTGTACTGTCTGCAAAAGGAAAAGTGTGCTTTTTAACTACCAATGTATAGATATCCTTAATTTACTTTTTCTATTCCACTCTCAACTAAGAAGTACTGTATGTATATCTAACAAAAACTTGAGCTTGAAACACTCGCCTATTTCATATCTGTCTTAAACTTTCCAGTCTTTTTTGGAAGCATGCCTAGTTTCAGTCCTCCAATAACAAAGGAGACCATTTTAATCCTTCAAACTACAGTAATGCCCCAACTTCTCACTTCTTCTGTCTCCATAAGCTTTGAAACACTCCTTAATGTTTACCTTCTTAAACTCTTAGAATCTTATTCCCTTCTTCCAAATTAACAACACAGCTTTTGCAGGAAGAGGTACACTAATGATCTCTCCTGTAAGACTCACCACTGGTCCTCCTTTCTTAAGAATTCTGTTGAATCTTTTGACATGGCCCATGACGTCATCAAATAGTGTGGCATTAGTCTTAGCTTTATAAACTTGCTTCCTCTGGCCTTTCAGCTTCTCTTTGTTCTCTAATGCATACCTTCCTTTCAAGTCACTCAATCTCTGTAGTCATTAACAGAGCAACCTTTCCCTCTTATCCTGTCAACAATGGTGTCAATCAGGATTCTATTCAATCACTAATCCTCTTCTCACCTTATATGAACTTTTCTCAACAAACTCTAATCCAATTCACACATACTACATTCTTTTCACTACAGACCCTAACACACTTTCCTTCTCCTCATAATTCTAGTACCTGTTCTTTTTCTCAAAGCTAATGAACACACTTTCTTATGCAGACCTGTGCAGCATCACAGACAGGGAAAATAGTAACCTTATTAAGTTCAGTCATACAAAAATGTAATTTCAACCAATATCTTTCAAAATCTCATTCCCTACAATCAAATTTCATAATAGTACAGTTCAACCCAATAATAATATCAATATAAAGGACATAAACATACCCCAAGTGTAATGAAAATATTTAGCATGCCATAAATATTCCCATATTTTTAGATGCTGATTTAGCTAATTGTAAAGTTATGAAGTTTCTGAGATAGACAGCGGTGGTGTATTACAGCTATGCTTGTTTAGCATTTTGAATAATGAGTAATGGAGTCACAGAACCATCAAATAAGACATAGTCATGAGGAGTTTTAGGAGAGAGAGAGAGAGAGAGAGAGAGTATCTGATGCATTAAATGTTACAAGACAACATGATCCCCATCTGGATATGTTAACCAAATCTGTGTGCTGAGGTCATTATGATGAAACAACGTTAACTTGTAAAAAAAAAAATTTTGATTATGAACACTAATCAATGTTCTCGTGTTGCAAGCAACTGCTGCTGTCATGTTTTGAAAAAACAATGTTAAAGACCTTAGTGTATCATTATTCAATGTCCTAACATTCAGGGAACTGAACAGAGCTGGATATTTTTTTTTCTAAAGCTCTTCAAGGCACTAACAATCTCACAAACAGAACACTATTGCATGCAAACATCAACTCTCAAGACTGGCAGAATAAGACTTAAAATGTGTGCTAAGATCTTTCACACTGAGCAGACAATGTTAAGAATCTAAACACTTAGAAAAGACTGGAAACACCTACACTGTATTCTCTGGTGCACTAAAATCTACACCTACAGAATCTTGGATGGCACGGTGCCCAACTCTCATTCAAAAATACTGACTCATTCCCTATTGGTATAACATGCACGAAAGAATATTACCAAAGAAATCAAAAAGTGAGTTTAGCTTTGAAAATGATAAAACTAAACATCCTGGGTATAAAATTGTTTAATACACTGCCTACAGCCACTTTCTGGCATAGAACTGGGATATCTCTTACCCTTACTGCTCACACTGGGCCACATTACCGAGCCGAGTCACAAGTCAACCAAGCTGAAGCCCGAAGCTTTAAAGTAGTCTTCAGGGATCTTCTATCCCCACAGCCTGGGCTGGGCCTGTGATGATGGTTTAGGTCACTGGCTGACCAAGCTGTTAGAAGCCACAGTCAGCAGGCCCATGTGGCCCCTATATCCTAGCTGGTCTATCACAATTTGTCAGCTTCAAACTCTTGGATATGATGCTAGAATTTACTCTTTTTCTCTACAGAATATCTAGTGCTTATGTAAGAAGTGTTTTACATCTCCCTAAGAATAAGAGACTTCCAGGAGTGCATGATAATGGCCCTCTCAAAATCCTGTGATGAGGTGGTGATATCTGCTATGCATAAAAACGGGGATTACTGTTAAGGAAAACATCTATTGTGCAATATATTTCTAAAGTGGTTTTTGGCTCCATGAATATTCATTCGTGTTGCTGATTCAAAATCATTTTAATCTGACAGTCAACAGCACAAGTACCCTCTTCTGTTTTTCAGGAGCCAATGGAGTTTGTGGTTCTAGATTTGCATCCTCCATAAAAATAACAGTATTTTGGGTTACTTCTTGTATAATCAATGCCTCTTTCTTTTTCTTCCTTTTTCTGTGTTTGAAATCACATTTAGAATTTATGGTCCATGCCTAGGAACTCAGTTGATAGGTTTCCTTTGTTTAGTTTGCTGGGCTATCTTAGAGGGTTAGCAACTCTTCCACTTTCTGTATAGTTTGTCTTCTGTTATTTCTTCTTGCTGATGCATGTCTGTTGCATGTTTGGAGTACTTAAGTAGACACATCTCTAATACACTCCACTGCTTTGTTACCCAGCAGGGTCTCCCATTGCATAACAGACATTTCATTGATCACATCTTCCCACTTTATCCATTTTACTATAAGACAAATTGCTGAACAAATCTCCATGGTTAAGTGTGTTTTACCCAGGAGGTTTAGCATCCAAACTTGTTTTTACTTCGATTATGTTGTAATCAAAGTACAACAGAGATATCACATATTAGGCTCGCATCATTTGTGAAGATTAAGTCCAGAGTATTATTTCTCGTGGTTTGTTTTGTTATTTAATCATTTGTCACACATTTTGAATACGTCTCATGCGGCTGCTCTTTCAAGTTGCTTCTGGCATTGGTAGTTTCTGCTACATTATTGTTACCTGCCTGTCTCCATTTCGTGTGCAGTTGACATAAGTCCCCTTACACAATCTTATTTCAGACTGGGTTTCCGAGGAGGTTCTGAAATTTGTATTTGTTCTGAAAATTCTTGTGGCTTTGCATCTGGTGGTCTTCATATTAATGTAATGACCAGATTTAGGTTTTCAAAGTTGACAAGTACTGCTACATCATATAAGGATTTAAGGAGTTCAGTTGTTAAAAGAGTACCCATACTACAATCCAACCCCTCTGCATGATCTAGTCCTGCTGCATTTGTATATACAGGTTGTAGTTTGGGATCCAGACCTCATTATTCATAAGGTTTTTAGCATGAATTGGAAACTGTAGCCCACAGACCCACATAACCACCACAGCTTGGCTGGTCTGATTCACTTTGTAAATACTTGTCCATGGCTTTCTTAAATTTCTCCACCATGCATCCCATAATGTTTCTAGTGGGTGCAGGCAATGTGCTGAATAGACCTGAGCCCTGGATGTTCAAGGTGTTTTCTCTTTTTGAGCTTATCATGCCTTCTAATTCTAGGGTTAAAACTTTACAGAGTCTACCATGTCTGGCAAGCCAACAGGGAATTATTTTTGAGTGTAGGTTGGGGACCATGCCTTCTGGGATTTTCCAACAGTAAATGATGATATACCTCCCCATCTGTGTTCCTGAGTAATGAGAAACAATGGATATCATACAAGAGAAAATCATAAAAGCCTTAGATATGTATCTACAAAGTGTTACAGACCAACCAGGATGTGGTGGTTACATAGGCCTAAGGGCCATGGCCTCCTACAGCCTGACTGAGAAGAGGATTATCACAGCAGTACAGCCTTTTGGACTGGCTGCTGGGGATGACAACCACTGAAACCAATGTAAGTTATAAAAAATAAGGTATGATAGGTGATAAAGCTAGTCAACTGTTGAATCACTTACAAGACAAATCGAGAACTTACAGTTCTACCCAGAAGCTGGAAAAAGACTATGATTTATCTGATCATCCTTGTCCACAACTACCCATAATATTTAGCAATTGTTTAAAAGCTGGTAAAACTTGCAAGTAACCATTGTAATACATATCAGATCTGTAATGAGGCAGAAATTCTCTGATGCAGGCTAAACAAATCATGTGCATTATACTGTACAACACCTGATCAACATTAAAAATGATCAAAATAATATAAAATTTCTTGATATCCACAGTGTATCCTGAAAAAAGTTGTTTGCATACTGGAAATGCTGTCTGTATGTGAATGAATTTTTACACAGAACAGACCCCTTCCACACTTTGTAGAGTCTCTAGCTCTAATCTTAACCATGTATGTAAATTCAAGTTGCTCTTTGGCTGTCAGTCTGAGGCCTACATAGCTTTTCAGATTTTTGAGCAAGCATTACCAAATTTCTCCTCTAAATGACCTATAGCACTTCTAACATATGTAAGTAAGGTATCAAATGATATCAAGCCTAAGATGTTTACACTGTTCTCTCTATTTGATCTTGCAGCTTTCAACTTCAGTGGTAACATTTAACCATGTCTTCCATACATGTCATGCCAACTGGGAAATTTTTTGGGTGCTGACTAAAAACCATGTGTTCCTGGATTATCTATGTGTAAATCATATCCCTAACCCGTCTGTGTTCTTGTTAACAGTGCCTCAGTGGTTTGTCATTTCTGGTAGCTATGGTTTTTAAGTCAATGTGGACTGCAAAAAAAAAAAAAAAAAAAACTTTCTTACTCTTCAATTTTGCCCACCTTAACAGGTGATGTTGGCAAAGAATAGTAATTCAGTTGGGGCAGAATAAAAAACTTAAAGAACATTATAATCTTTTTCTACCTCTGTTTTCTTGAAGGTCTGTTACATCCAGCCTCAAACCTCTTTTGAAGAGGCATCTGTTGCTCTGTCAGGTTTGCAGGCTGAATAGACATTAGTGCAGTAAGGTCTTTTACATTTATCTTCCAAAGTATGATGGCGTTTGTGTCTTTCCAGCATTCTGTTCCATATGCATCTTTTTTATTCACTTCCCCATACTGATAGTTTCTCATTGTCTTCAAGAAGAAATTTCCAAAATTATTCAAGCATCGTGTGCAAAGGATGAAATGATACTGTGGTCTGTGTGTGTACTTATGTCTACAATGAGAATGAGAAACAGTAAAGTAAAGGTGCGAGATGAGTTACTCGGGAACAATTTTTTTTTACCTTGGAGGCATTGGAAACTGCTCAATTCAAATGTGGTTAGTTAAAAAGTTATGTGTCTATTATCTATCTATATCTCTGACACCTGTTCCCTTCTAAAACTCCCTCAAGGGGGTGGCCACAGCAATAGAATCTCCGTAATTAGTGAACTCTAGTGACGCTTCTTAGCCTTTAGTGCCTCACCCCAACAGACCACTGGCAAAGGGCAAGTCTAGCACAGCGTTTGGAGAGGCTCTTACCTATGCTCCTATTGACTACGAATACCTAATGCTCCTGCCTAATGTTCCTACCTATTACTTCCACCTAATGCCTCTACCTAAATGTTCCTACCTACTTCTATCTATTGCACCTACCATTTTGCCAAAAGGCAGGGTTAGTGCACAGCACTCACCACAGGAAAATCTGGTCATGAAGAATGAGCCATATAAGTTAAGTGTTTTCAAGTGTTATGTGTGACAGGGAGATTGTGTTTGTGGACAGAATGCCAGAAGTCCAATGTGTGAGTGAAGCAGAAAGAAAAGACAGCTAACTGGGTCAGAGGAATGCAACTTGACAACCACTGAAGTGCTGGCTCACTACACAGCCATCACTAAGCCTCCTGATACCTAGGCAGGTAGTACTGGTAATACACCTCCCTGGTTGCTGGCTGCCTACTGACTACTACCTACCACGTTATATATCCAACTTCCCAAACTTCCAGATATTCCTGTTTTACACATTTTGTGAGCTGTTACACCATATATCAATATACATTTTCAGCAGGTCATGGAAAATACTATACTGTACCTTATATCTTAATTAGAGAGACATTAAACATTGAAACGGATGGAAAGTAGAGGCTCATGAAAAAAAATGAACACCACAACCAAACTTCACCACAGCAACTGTGACTGTATGAAATGTTACCTCCAATGAAGACAGAAAACAGCAATCTTAAATGAAAAAATGGTAAACGGGATAGCATGGAAACATGAGGAAAAAAGTATCTACTGTTCACAGCAGCAATTAGTAAGACCTATTCTCCTTACCAGAATCCTGTTAAGACCAGTGGGGGGAAAAAAAAAAAAAAAAAAAAAAAAAAAAAAAAAAAAAAAACAATTATTCAAAAAGAAATGAGTTTATTTCAACAAAAGTAATCAATTCTTATCAGAATAGAAATATAAGTAATACATTATCCTATGATAGAAGATACAGTTTATAAATACTGTACCTATAGTCCACAATCATAAGCTGGAAATTTTTATTTCCTTTACCATGAATTATGACAAAATGGGCATAAAGAATTCTGAATAAAATCATTTGTGCCACTGGAATAGGCAATTCATAGTACCATCCAAAACACCAGCACATACAAGCACATATCATAAATATCATATGGAGGCCATTGTATCAATATGCATTCAAAAAAGCAGTAAATGGGTTAAATTCCTTCAAAGTGTATCATATCAACCTAGCAGCAGAGAATGTTCAAGAATACACACTACTCCAACCAACAGACTCCTAAACAGATGAAATCTGATACCAATGTCAAATGGTTAGCCTAGACATGTAAACTTTAAAGCTGCCATTAAGCACACCCTCTTTTTGGTTGAGGTACTAGATGGTCAATTGCAAAAAAGGGTTACCTGAAATTTCCTAAGTGGGAATCTACAGATACAAATGCATGAATCACAACACTTTTCAATATTCATTATATTGCTAATTCCAGTCAAGAATATTCAGTAGATCCCAAAGATTAAAAAAAAATATAAAAATATCTGCTCTACAAAACACACAACTTTTAGACATCCAGCCCTGGAATTATACTTGTACTATGATTATACCAATTCTCTGATACTTAATGGAGCCAAAATAATAATAATAATATCAATAAAATAATATCAATAATAACAACAATGATAATAATAACAATAACAATAATAATAATAATAATAATAATAATAACAATATTAATA
>JAYMFT010419263.1:0-17744 GCA_038088735.1 Panulirus argus | reverse complement strand
CTGTTCCTTTTTTGGAAAAGCAGAAACTGGAGGGGAGGATTTCCAGCCCCCCGCTCCCATATATATATATATATATATATATGTCAAGCTTTCTCCCTGTGACACACAAATTTTAATCTTGCTCAAATAAGTAATTACATACATGCATCCCATTTTCTGTTTCACTGCCAGAATCAGTCTCAGAAACAACAATCTGGAAATGCAATTTGCTCAAAGCTGGAAAGAAAAATATAACTGAATTTGGCTTGCAAAATCTGATAAAAGAAGATGGATTCCAAATGACAGAATTCCAAGATCTTCCGCACCCTTCAACCAAAGATGTGTGTACGATCCTTTCTTGATACCCAGGGCAACGACTGACACTTTCTCAAATTACATCTCAGTTGATGAGCAATCTCCCTATTGGTCGATAGAGATAAATGCTATCCCTTCTAATTCATTAAATACACTCATCCTTTCTTAAGTGTTTATAAGAATTTCAGTTTGTTAAAGTTTGGTTCCTACCTCATAATCTTACCTTTAATTAGCCCAAAGGATGTTTATCTGGTAATTAGATATTAAAAGGATTACTCTCTCTCTCTCTCTCTCTCTCTCCCTCTCTCTCAATATATTTCATCAAGATAAACATACCTATACCTAAGCTGTCTATCCCATACCTGTGCCATTTTTTTCCCCCCATATCATGAAAATCTTAAAATTCGGTCCTTAATCATCCATTTCATTAAAATCGGCCCTTCAAGATATGCATCATTTTCAGACTAACTCTTTATAATTTGTAAAATTGGGCCTTATTAAATTTTTATCCACTAAAATCCTGATTTTAAAATAACAAAATTGTATTATTCATACTGGTTACATACAAACAATTTCCATGAGTTTCTTTTTTCTAGATATTTATTTCTTGAAGCAGTCATCATATCTTGAAATATTTGATTCATATAATATACCATGTAAGAGATATCAGTGCTATCTAAAATGCCCAGGATGTTCAAAGGATATCTAAATCCATCAAAATGTATGTTTATATATAAAATGATAACAGAATATATTTAGACTATCTATGTAATTTTCAGAAATGTCTGTCTGTATGTATACTTAAATCTCTGTGTTCCTATGATATGCATCTAAGATATATATATATATATATATATATATATATATATATATATATATATATATATATATATATATATATATACATACATACATACATACGTACATATATAGGCACACATATACATACCAGTCTTGGCATAAATCAGTTATGTTTCTGAGAACAGGACCTCAGACACCAAAACCTGCAAACTGTAAATTCCAATTTACCCCTTTGTAAACTGTGTTAAGTGTAAACGAATGTACACCTTCAATATCCAGAGTATATTTAGTTCAGTTGTATTTTCAGTAACCAGTCTAATTTTGATTCTAGTGTATTAATTAATGATATGAGTCAGATTATTTTGGAGTACTTAATTTATTTAGAGTAAGTCTCTTATTAGTTTCTCTTAGTATTTTAGAAAGTAGTACCTATGTTTTTCTATTCATCAGAATTTTTTTATTATTATTGTTTAGAAAAGTTTTCAAATTTTAGCACCTTTTACAAAATTTTTAGCATAATATTTACAGCCCATTAACTGACTTTTCTCTTCTCTCTTTTCAGAACATCAATGGAAATAAGAGAAATTGCTGAAATGGAAACAGTATTATAAAGGTTTGATATGTTAATGGTGTAAATAAAAGGAAATAAAAACTTTTGTAATCAAAGTTCAAATAAAAGGTGTAGACTTAGGGCTTGTTCACATTGCATTTGTACGTCTGTCAATTCAGAACTTTGTATAACAAAATAGGTGTCGAATGAGCTATTATAATAGGGGAATCCAATTCCACTGGAGTGTCTGGCTCACTCACTGTTCTGATGCTATAACTATTCACATATTGATGCTCATGTAGTCTGTTTTACATATTGTCAGTATTATTAGGTGATTGAACCCGCCCGTAGGTTCACAAATGCTGTTCTTTGATGCTGTTGTGGTCTCTCAAAACCATCCTGTACATAATACATTTCAGCGATAGTCATTTGTTTTGTGTAGTCTTTTTACAAAAAGCTGCTGAGTACTATCCGGGCAGATGTGCACAATAGGACCATTCACTGGGGATACGAACGCCATGCTTCACAAGGCTGAAATCTAATCATTTTGGAATGTGAAGGAAGCTCTTAGGAAGATAAGACATACAGGTGCAACTGTCTCACATAAAACGGATGTAAAGATATCATTCTATTAACTTCACCGCTGTTGCTGAAAATAATTTAAGAGATGAATTTTGAAATCCTTGGTTTACAGTTTGATGTTAAATTTCATTGACTCCAACTAATGGTGAACAAGATATTCAGCATATCTGAAGTTCTCCTTGTTTATATATTGTCTGATTTACCTCATAGTATGGGGTTAACACCTTTAAAATTGATATACCTAAATGTAAAATTATCTTAATTTCCTTACTATCCAAAAGCATGATTGATTTTCATAATCAGTGTGATTAAACCTCCCTGTTGCATTGTGACTAGGAATGATGTCATTAAAAAGAGGGATGGAACTTTTGTAATCCAGGAGGCCTGAAGGCAACGTTGGAGAACTCATACATTCAGTAATTTGGATAAGGATAAGATGGGGTTATACTTGAAGCATCATTGGATTTTTTCTCCATGAACTGTTCCATATTCTGGAATGGGGAAGACTACTGCAAAATCTTTTTTCATGGGATTTTCAAGCATTTCCAAGAAAACTTCAGTAAGTATATGCAAGGACTAATGAGGAATTTCCAGGCTCCTCTGATAACATTCCAAGGGCTTTAATCCCAACCCTAAAAAGCTTTCCATGAAGGATATAAATCTCACCATATAAATTCCAGGAAGTGTGGGAGTGATCCATCACTCATATGATGTCATCCAGGAGATAGAGAGAGATATATATCAAAGCTTTACTTAAGTTCTGATAATGCAGTTAGATTGATATCTTATTCATTCATCCATATTAGTTGATGGATTCTCTCATGCAAGAGGTACTTGTTTTCCACAAGACTTGTAACAGCAGAGAACTGTAATTCACTTTGATCATTCATCTGTTTTTCCAAAAAACCAGTTAGTGCAGTTTAAAGGTCCGTTGACTTGATGTTCTTGCTTCCATACTCTCTATATATCAGTTTTTAGAAGGGGCAGACAGTTCATGTAGGAGTTTGAGATGTGCACTCACAATTTTGAGGAAACTCCATAGAATATGAATGTATGGAGCAACGTTTAATGATTGATGGATGGGTTAAAGGAAGGCTTCTGGTTAGATTTTTGACTGATCAAGGAAGTTCATTTCTGTTGAAATGAATGTTACAAGAGGCAGCTGCTTTGCATTAAGAATTACAGTATAGCCTCCAGAGTCCAGATCTGACTTTAATAAAACATACGAGAGCTTCCACAGTCTGGAAGCATCCCAAGAAAGTGTTTTGATCTATAATTAATTAAGTTTAATAGAACTTCTAAGTGCAGCATCCTAAGTGATATGTCTCCAGTTTTCCTGAAAAAGTTAAGAAAATGATTCCAGTAGGGTCTCAGAAGTGATTGTGTTAATAGAGATGTTAAAGGAATTAGTCCACCCTGGCAAGGCACCTTTGCTTAACTCTGTTCATCAGAGGTTCCAGTGGTACGAAGAATGAACTGTTTGATGAAATTCTTTCCATATAAAACTTAACAAAAGAAGACTATAAGTGGCAGTAAGTCTCATGAAGCATATTAGTAGGCTTGTGAATTAAACAAGACCTCATCTCAGAGCATCCTATTGCTGTGGTTGCAAGTGTTGCTGTAGGAATCTGATGGACCCAGTGTCTTTCCAGTACAGCTTCCAGGTAGAACTGATATTACAAGACAAGTTCCCAGGAGAGCTTCCAGGTACTGATTAAGTTAAAAGTGGCAGTATAGGAGCTTTTAAGAGAGTTTCTAAATATCATATTACAAGAAGTGATCCAAGGATTAAGCACTTGAAGAGCTTCCAAGAAAGTTTCCACATTTATCATTTTAAATGAAACAAACTTGGGAGAAATACTTTAAAACAGTATTCATGAGAGCTTCCAGTCCTTAATCGTGTTGGAATAAGCATTCCAGGAAGTAAGTAGACCAAATATATTTTCAAGAAAGCTTTCAGATTATGCATAAAAATCATTAACAGGAAAAAACTCTGCGAAAAGCATCTAGAGAGCTTCTGGTTTGTATCCACATGAGGAGAGGGGGTTATGGGAAGGAAAGACTTAAAATATAATGCTTTCAAGAAAGTTTTTGGATACAATTACTGCTGAATCATTTAAAAAAAAAATCACTCAAAGAAAAGCTTTAAGGAGTTTCAAGTTAGGGATGATATTACAAGAAATGTTTCAAGAGGTGTACTCTCAATAAGTAAGTTTTCAGGTGAGCTTCTGGACAATGACTTGTGTTACAAGGATAGATTACAGGAGGGCTTCCAGATAGTGATTTATGTTACAAGAAGCATTCCAGAAAACAGACATTCCAAGATTTGGAGAGCTTCCAGGCTGTGACTGACTTCAAAGAAATGTTCCATTAGATCAACTATCCCAGAGCTTTCAGAGAAGATTATATCACAAGAACTGTTCCTGGAGTGAGGCATTGCAGGCTAGAACCTTGCACCACATCCCCAGATACTATAGAGATAATATGGAACCTGAAGATTAGTTCAACAGCAGCAAGAAAGAGCACTAGAGGCTTGCATTTTAATGCCTGTGTTCAAAATGTGTTTCGTTTCATCATATTTATCCATCATATAGTAAGATGATTGATCCAAAATGGTACAGGCCACATAATTGAATGTAGTGCTTGAAAACAGTATCATTCAAAGACCAAGGAAATGATAAACAATTTTAATAATATCAGTACACTGTATTTCGTACAAGAGATAACCCATAAGAAATTACATTCTTTAGAATAAGCTGGAAATCCCAAGAAAAAAGAAATTGCAAGATCATGGGTTATCCTTTGGAGATTGCTATTGATATAATCACTTCAAATAATCAAACACTTAAATTCATTCCACACATACCAAATCCAATGTAATGCTCTGTTGATTCAGTCATACCAGGGCGGTCATGGTAAAATTCCACATTGATCTTGCCACTATTTATCTTACAGTTGTCGCATTATAATCTTGAATTATTGATTATGCTCACTATGTAATGGTATGATTAATCAATGGTAATTCAATATTAGTCTCGCAAACTATATAATTGCACGATTAAGCCATGGGAATTCCATATTAATCTCGCTGTATAATCCCCTTCAAATATCTTTGATAGCCTCAATAGTAATCCCAATAATAATTCCATGAAATGAATGATCCCATCATAATCTCAACTTGGCAGTATCTTAACAACTCATTCACATGTTATAAATTCCTTTGTAATCCCTTTGAGACCTTTGAAAAGCTTCCTTGTAAATGCTTCAAAATTGTACTTTACTTTAACAGTAAATCATACCTGGGTCCATAGACTCACCTGCCTTGCTGTGGTTCCTCAACAGCTTGACAGGGGATCCACCAAAATCCTTGAAGAGGGTAGGGCTTTGCACCCCATTGTTTGGGTAAAACCAGTTCTTTGCCAAGAATTCTCTTGTCATGGGTAACTGCTCACTGGTAATTGATTCCCTCTTCTCCATGATTACTGAAGTGTAGAGGATATTTGGTGTACACTATTAGCTCTTTAGAAATGTAAGCTGTTTATATAGTCACAGAACTTTATTTTTTATCCTTTTTCATGGTAATTTAAGTGTCTAAAAGTTACATGAAGTGACATTTCTGAATATCCTGAAGGTATTTAGTAAATTCTGTGAGATAATCTGAATATCTAGACATTACTGTTAGCCTTTTTCATAAGCACAAGGATTTAGAAAAGATATGGGAAAGAAATGTATGTTTGACAGTGGCACCTTGGTCTCGTCACTTGCTCTGCCCAGTTGAGGAGCTACCCTGTAGTACAGCAGCAGCTTCGTTCATTTCTTTTTTGAATTTTTTCTTTTTATCTTTTACCTATATATTTTTTGGGCTTGATAACAATCACTAACAGTTGTTTCTTCTCTTTCTTTGTCTGGTTCGCACCATCGCCCGATGCTTCTCACTTGTTCCTCCTGGTGTAGTGCATAAACACTATAGAGTACACGTAAGCATCTGGTACAGTTGAACAGGCTACGTACTAAACAGCGTCATCGTCCAGGGTCATCTCTCTCTTTGCAAGGGGTAACAGGCAGAGACTGTTGATTGTCTTTTCACTCTCTGACAAAGTAAGGGGGAGGGAAGACAGATGTCCTACTATGATAAGTTAATAGAATTCAGATTTAAGCACTATACCGGAAGGGAATAATTCTTTAATTAACCCCTGGAGCACGACGATGCAATCCTTAAGTAGTACGACGATACAACCCTTTCGTACCGTGGTACTCAGGGGTAGTACCGTCGCGCTGCAGTGGTTGACAAGTTTCTTTTCATCTTGTGTGTGCTTCAGCCATATGTGCGAGCGGCGCCGCCTTGCTGTAGGGGTCCTAGCTGTTCTCACGAACCCCGTCGACGTCATCGCCTTCCAGGTCACTCCGGGCAACCACAGCAGCAGGTCAGGCCATGGTCGTGGAGGTGGAGAAGTGCTGGTCACTTCCATAACAGCCCTCATATACCCAGGACTCAGGTTCAGTGTTGCTTAGGGAACTTGGTTGCCATAAAGTAGCTGGCTGTCCCATAACCTGGGACCCAAGTACAATATACAGGGGAAGACACCCATACTCAATACAAAATTAAATTACCTCAAAACATATATGTGTAATGGTTTATCAAACATTTAAACCTCTTGTTTTCTTCCAACCTTCTTCCTTTCATGTACATCTTCTTTCCTATCAATCTCTTTTCCATCTGTTGTTATATTACATCTCTATGCTTTGCCATAGGTTTACTCCGTACCTTTTGTTTTTTCTCTACCTTGTACTTACTGTCTATTTCTGCATCATTGTGTTTCTCTCTCTCTCTTGCCTTCTCTTTCCTTTGTATTCATTTATGCTTGCTTGCTTACCAGTTTCCTCCTGTTTCCCTTGTTTAACAAAGTTAATGGCCCCCCTTACACACACAAATATATCTTCAGATTTGATCCCTTAACACAGATATACAAGACTATTATGATCCCTGAAATCTGGCTTCATAAATTAGGATTATTGTAGGAAAGCCCAAAATTAAAAACAGGGACTTCAAGAAACAGATTTGTAGAGTATAACATTTTGTAACCAAGTCTTCCTCCACAGTCAGGATCTCTGCAATCCAGACCACCAAAATCTGTGGAAGAATATTCCATATTTGTGAAATCCTAGTGTGTTACATTAGTTCCATTTACCGTACCCATTGCTATGTGGCGCATCTGAATTTGTCGTAGATCACCACAGTAACCAGAACTCTGACACATGGGCCTCTAACATCCACATGCCTAGCACCTGGGTGTCTAAATATCAGGACATCCAACACCACATCTAATACTGAACCTGTGACCCTTGGAGCTTTAACAAACAATCGTCTGACTCTTGAACTCCAAACACTCAGGCCTATAACACACAAATTATAGCATTTGGACTTTTAATACCTTTAACATTGTACTTTTAGTACCTAACCTCTAACATGGCACCTTTTAATTCTGAAACTTTGATGCTAGAAATCTAATGTTGCTCCTCTAAGACTGGACTTGCTAAACATGCGGTCTCAAGCAACATAATTCTGACTCCTAACACCATCTAACACCTGGATTTTAAGAGTAGACCTCTTCTAATACTGGACCCTAACTTTTTACCTATTTGCATTGTGACTTCTAACAAGGGATCCCTAACACTGAACTCCCAGCACCGAATCTGTATCACCAAACTTTTAAACAGTCTACCCCTTTCACTGTACCCATAACACCATATCCCCCAGGACACCAGAGCACTAACACCATACCCTCCTAACACCAGAGCCCTGACCTCTGCAGTTGACCCCTGACCTCCCCTGGCTGGCTGATGTCTTCTCCGGGTCAAGACGAAAATGGGAAATGAAAACGCTTGTAAAATAGTAGATTAAAACCGTACATGTCCGAGCTAGCTAGCGAAATACTGGTAATTCAACCGTTTTCTGTGTGTGTGTTTGCGTGTGCATATGTGTATGTGTGTGTGTTTGGGGTTGTTTGTTTGTGTGTTTGCAGATATGAGTGTGTGTCTGTTTGTCTTTTTATAAGTGTTGCTAAATCATTCGACTGAGGAGCATAAGGCTTCCAGTTGTGAGGAGTATTTGCATTTTTTTTTTTTCAAATTGTGTGTGAATTTCGTTCACTTCTTTTATAACTAAAAGACATTGATATTCATTAGATATATCTGCTTCCAGTGCTGTCCCGCTCACTAGAATGGATGTCCTCACTGATGCACACAGTACAGAAACACTTTAATAAAAAGTTTACTTGGGAGGCAGTTTGAAATCTCAAGTGCTTCAGAAACCTGTGGGTTTATATCCTATTGGATGATGAATTTAATTAGGTTCATTATATTTTAATAAGAAAGAGGTATTTCATCATCTCTGTGCTATAGCTACAATAGATACATGTGCACATGGGTTAAACCTCTAGAAATGATGTTTGTTTTAAGAAAAAACAATTGAAACACTTCTATCGTAAATGAAACATTTCTGGTCAAACATTACGTTAAACAAGACACACCTTCATTTATAAGCAGCATACTTTTTTCTTAGACATGTGTCTAGTAAAATAAAAAAAAATTTGCTAAACATTACACTGAAAATATGGGTTACAGGCTTTGAAGATTTTCATAATGGTTCACATTAATTGAATTAGGAATAAAAGCCTCTTTCTCTCTCAGTTCTGTGTAACAGTATTCATCAGTTACAGACTTCATAACTTTATTATTATAACTGTATGAGGATCAAAATTCATTAAGCCTTATGACTGACAGTCTTGGAAACTTTTGAATCTAGTTCAGATGATACGAAGCAAGAGCTTCATGTATGTGGTCAGCATGTATTGTTTATGAGTGATGGACTTGCAGATAACCGAGCATTTATTTCTGTCTAATTGATTGTACTAGACAGAATGTTTATTCGTTTGTTGTTAATGAGATGTTACATCTTTTGGTTCAATGAACAAACGGAATAGCCAAATGACAATAACTGCTGGAACAAAAAGGATCAGTGGTGTTCATTAACTGAACAGATGGAAGGTGATTACAAAATTAAGTATGTCAATTTTTTGTAGAGTGCTGTGGTCTTAGTGCATTATAAATAACAGCCATAGAAGGAAAGTGAGTGAATGCAGCCTTTGTTTGTCTGTTCCTGGTGCTACCTTGTTAATGTGGGAAACAGTGATCAAGTAAGAATTTTCATTTTCATACTTGAATGCTGTTTCCTGCAATAGCAAGGTAGCACCAGGAGTAGTCAAAGAAATACTTCATCAGCTCACATCCAGTCTCTTGCTGTCATGTGTATTGCATCGAAACCAGGGCTCCCTATCCACAACCAGACCCAACAGACCTTTCCATGGTTCACCCCTGGGTACTTCACATACCCTGGTTCAGTCCATTGACAGCATATATATATATATATATATATATATAGTAGGATTGGGATATTGCACAAGATAGGTAATAAAAAATGTTCGCTCAGTGGGGAATCACAATCTATCATGACAACCATTTTCATGTAAAGAAAGGGTTAGGAACTGTAGAAAAAATAAAGAACAAATGCACTCTAATCGCTATGGTAATGATGTACTAAATAACACTCAAAGCTTAACCAAGCAATGAAAATAATATACAGTACATACGGAAATTGTTAGACAAGTATCTACCTGTTTGTCACATCCACCTCCTTTGAGACAAAGGGATAGGTTAAGTAAGATTTTGTTGTATATTCTTTTCGAATCAGTAGATAATTATTAGTTCATACATTTGGTAAGAAATTAGCAAAGAGAACTACATAAAAAATATCAGTGGAATATAATTAAGAACAATTTACCGTATCGTTCACTGAAAAAAAGGATGAATTTAATAAATATGATCACTCGCCTCGCATATCTAACTGCATATGTTTTACTGTACCACCATTATTTCTGTTATTTTGATATATGATTTAGTGCATGAATTAGCTATAAACATACTTAAAAACAAACGTGTAGAAAAACATACAATGAATACAATTTACCACATCATTCTATGTGTAAGAAGTGCATTTGATATATTTGATATATGCTTGACTTTATTAAAAAAGAATATATTGTTTTTGAAAGATATTTGTGCATACCTATATGATAATTAATAGTTTGTATAGTAATGGTGAAGATATTACTTAATATAGGTTGTGGTAACTAATAGAAATATAAATATTTTGAGAATCATGTATATCAGAATTTCTTTTTTACTGAATTACTTCAAATTTTCAATAGTTTTTATCAAATATATTTTCAGACAAATTGCACCTTTTCTTTGTTATGTTCTTCCTGGATGACTTTCTACTTGGTGGTGTGAGGGAAGGTTACAACAGGACAACCACCTTTCAGCCAGCAGCAAGTAATAAGATTTCCAGATATAAGCACTGAAATAAGTGTATTAGCTGAAGTAAATATTAAGTGGTTAATTACCAGCTCCACTTTATACATAGCAAAGATTGCTTCTTTGATGAGTGGCAGGTTAATGTGGTATTTTGCTTCAAAATTCAGAAATATTATTTCAGTATCACACACAGACACACACAAACACATAAATGGGTTCCTGAAACACTTCAGAATTCTGACATGATAACACACAAATTTGTCATTCCTTTGTTTTTCTCACCTCACTCATCACTTGTTTCACTTCCTCCCATGTAAAAGGGATGGATGAACAAATCATGATGTAGAAGGTATTTCCAGGGATGTTTTGGCTACAAACTCATCCCATTAGTCTTAAGAAAAATAATGTTAAATGTAAGACAGTTGTGTCAATAAGATTGTTTATGTTTCATGTGTATTCTGTAAAAGTCTAAGCTTTTGAAGCCCTACTTCATTCATTAAGCTGTCCCAATATTTTTTATCTTTATATTCATTCAATTCTTGGTTACTTTGATAATGTGATTATCATGATAATAAATAAATTGTGGTGTTTATGATTATGTATGAATTAGTGTAAGTTGGAAAGAGAGTGAAGGACAACATCTGAGAAAGAATTTATTTGAAATTTGCTCAAGAAGAATTTTCGATCTTCATGGAAATTTTTCTACGATAGGAAAAGAAGCTCAGGGTTGAAATTTGATTTAGATTAAATTTGAAAAAAAAAATTCTTAAACAGATGAAATATCTCTATTTATAATTAAAGTGCTTGTAAATAAGCTAAACCATATTCAAATTAATTTTTTTGGTGTGCAACTGGACTTAAGTAAATCTCCAGCATGAATTCTGTCACCCAGACAATATTTCAATAAAAGCCTTATTATGTGAAAAGTCATAATTTTTTTAGTTTAGATTTAAGTACTGTAATGTATGTAAAGTGGACACAGAACTGAACACCAAATCATTTCAGAAATGGATTTAAGAATATTAAGGAAAGATATGGTAATTACCTCTGCCATTTTTAATTCCATGACATGTTCTAGAGCTCTAGTGATACCAGTTACAAATCTAAGAGTGTCCTTTTGCTGTTCATTTACAACTTTGGTAGTCACTGTTGAAGGTAAAAATGAATGCTCATAGATGCTGGATTTTTCTTTTCTTGGCATTTCAGTACTGAGAATTGCCAATGTTCTTTTAAGGTTAAGGGTGAGATCAGGCTGCCATTGCTAGAATAATGATAATTATTTACTTTGGAATTAATGATAATGATTATTACAGTTATGTGGCTGGAACTTTATTTTTTGTAAAGATATAAATTTGTTTTACAATAGTCTCCTGATCTTGCCTAGTAATATTAAGGAATCCTGTAATTTTTTTTTATTTGCATCGTTACAAAGTTGTGCCAAACAATTTATACAACTCGTCAAAACAAATAAAAACGATGGGTCAGTCAACTCGTCTGGTTAAGCACAATTTGATTAGGTGATGTAACATGAAATAATTTTTTTACATCAGTATTGACTATTTATTTCTGATTAGTGTATCTTAGTATCATTTAAGATAAATTAAGAGCATAAGAAGACTTGAGTTGTCGAGTAGTGGTATTCTGTGTACATACATATGGCCGTCAAGAGGCAGGTCTTTCTATCATTTCATCAAGAGAATTGTTCTCACTAGAGAAAACTGTTCTCACATCACATCTCGCACTAAACTAATTCCTGTTCTCATTTGAGAATACTTGTGCTATATAAATTTTGTACAGTCAGTATTAAGGGTTATATTGTAGAGAATAATATTCAAAATCTCACTTTGATTCGGGTTATCTGGAAAGCTAGATTCTACCTTGACCATTCAGATCATTCTATTCTGTGGTGTTTTGAGGTGCTTCCAACTGTATAAAGAGACAAGTGCTATCTGGACAGTGAAATTTTGATCACAATGATTCAAATGTTACTCATAAAATGTAAATGGTTCAAAATATTGGTCATGGGATTAAGGACTTCACTTTCATGTATTCAACAACAAATGGTACTGTGAACTGTAATCACACATCCTTTGAAGTAATGTAAGCCAATACAGTATTCGAGTATCGGTATATCATTGACATATTCAAACATTATCCGAATTTTCAGAAACATCTGAATATTTAGAGAATATTCATATGTTTTTGTATCTAATTGTCCAAACAGTTGGTGAAAATTCAGATATCTTTTGAATATCTTAATATCTACTGAATATCTTTTGACTGAAGTATCTCTGTACTAAAACTTTCAAATGTATTGAATATCTTGAGAATATTTGAATATTTCAGGAATGTTAGCATACCTGTTTAAATGACTACCTCTGCAATATCTGAAGAAAGAATATCTGAGATGTATCCAAATATCAGTAACCAGTTACCTACAGAATATCCAAATATCCGTAGACTTACTCCCCGATGACCCGAATGTTATTGAATAAGTTAAGACAATAATATACTTTTTATATTAATAATATAGGTGAACCCCTTCAAGTGTGATGCCATACGTGCATATACATATACATACATTGCATGTATGAACCTATGAATACATATATGTATATCTGCGTATGTATACCTATAAATACATGTATGTACATCCGTTTGTGTATAACTATGAATACATGTATGTATACATGCATATATACCATAGAATATATGTATACCTGTATATTCATATATGTACATGTATATATAACTGAATTTATACCTGTAATTATGTATGTGCTTACGTATGTACTTATAAATATAAATTCAAATATGTATATGTGTATGTGTACTTATATAACATGTATGTATGCTTATAGATACATATATGCATACCTATAAATGCATGCCTGCATACCTGTATGTCAGTCCATAAAGAACATATATGTATGCCTTTGTGCATGCCCGTAAATACATGTATGTATATCTGTAAGTATACATATGAATACATGTATGTGCTGGGTGTATGAGGCAAGGCCTTCCACTCCCTTGCACCCGAGTCTTATATTATATCATGTGTACCAAAGCAGCTTTGTTTATGTCTCTTTCTGTGGCGGTTGTCTGGTACAGAGGTGATCGAAATCGATCTTCCGTGGTACATTTTTCACATGTCCAGCACTCATGTTGTATTTAATTATGTAATTATTTTAGTTAACTTGGCTGGACTGGTAAGAATTGTATCGCACCTGATTTTGTTTTAATTGTTGTATTTTGAAATATATGGTAATTGGCAAATGGGATATATTCAAAAGACAATTTATAAATGTGTTTGATATGTTCAAGGATAATCTTTCTCACATAGATTATTTTCCCCCATTTGTCCCACATATTTATTTTTGCAAAAACCACATTGTCTTACCCTTGATTCTTAATAGAAACATACTTTTAAAGACTGCCTGATATATTAATAACTTAGGAACATTTCTACTTAGGGCTTGTTTACACCTTCCTCCTTTTCCTCTCCGTTGAGTGTTTCTACCTTCCTGTATCTTAGCGGCTTAAAGGAAAACTAAGACTTATATGAGTATATGAATATATATACCTTGTCCATATATAAATTGTTGTTGTGTGCTATGCTACGTGCTATCATCTTACTGTTCTTTGCATTGCTGACCATTTCCTAAATTGGTATCATAAGTTTTTATTGTTCTGGTTGTTGAAGCAGACATTTACTAGCCTACGATTTTCACTTTTAATAATGGTAAATAGAAGGCATCCAGGTAAATTATTAGGAAATGTATACTTTTATGAGTGTTTGATACCAAAAATTTTCATTTTTACACATGATGAATAAAAGTCATCATAAAATGAATCCCAAAAGATTTCCTGGTTACATTTGTAGGCTAAAATTAATGTTGGGTCACTCATTTCATAGACAAAAACAAAATGTTGAGTACTAATTTGTTTCATGTAATTAGGAATTTTATTAATGATTTTTTTGAGACATATAAGCACTTACTCTAGTGAACAATATTTTAGCAACTAACCATATTAAAAAAGATTTTTGCATTAGTAGATCTAAGCCAAGGTATTTAATGGTTATGAAAATTGCAATATGATCAATGACATGTATCAGCAATGTAAAATGTCCGTCTCCTTCAATACTTTGTCTACTTTTTTTTAACTCTTTCTATTGCTATCTTATGTCTCGTCATTACTTTGTCTTTGCCTTTCTTCTCTTGATTTTCTTCTAAACATACAATAGTATTTAGTATGGTTCTGTCTTTCCCTCCATTTTTCATGTCAATATCATTCACTCATTCTCTCTCTCTCTCTCTCTCTCTCTCTCTCTCTCCTTCAACAACGAAACTTTCATGTTGTTATTGTTGTTATTTTCATAAAAGACATGTGATATTTATAAATAAACTTACAAGCAAACATTGATTTTTTGTCCTGAATGATCCCGGATCTCATCCCTAACACCTCGAGCAGGACAGTACAACTTTCACATTTGATGGCCTGGCCGTTGAGGGTTATACATGCGTATATGATTCTATTTATACATAGAGACCTTGCCTATAAAATCTCCAGAAACTTTTTGTCAATTAATGTGAAATGCTGAGGTGATGATCATGTAGACTTTATCTGAAATAACCATATACTCAAGGAATACCTAGATGTTCCTTGTATATATCAAGGAATATCAAGCAGGAATGGTGTGATGCAAATAGCAATACCTAGTATCTTTCCAGTTGTTTTCTCTAGTGTAAGAGGGTGCCACTGCGATCAGGTCATCTGTTTTACGAATGTCTGAATCTTCTTAGCACCACAAAGAAGGAAAAGCTGCATTGTCTGCCAAAAAGACAAATCTAGTTAAAGGCATCTGGAGTTTCATTGATTTCCTAAAGATTCTAAAAGGCAATTATAGTAACATAACCTAAACCAGCTGACCAAAGTCAAACATATGCTGTATCAAGCATCTTTATCTAAGCCATGCTGTTGTTTAGACAGTGGGTATTACCATGGAAGAATTTTCAGCTTACAGTTGTCTTTAATTTCAAAATAAATTCCTAAATGTTGAAGCACATTTGAAGAATGAGCCATGCCCTGTTGCTCCTGTAACATGAATTTGTTTGTTTGAGTTTTTATGGAATAATTATGTAGCTGTGAAGCTGGTGATTACCAGGGCCCTTAGTTCATGCCCACTAAAACAAATGGTTATTTAACCAATCAGCATGTATATAGATGCTGTTTGCACATACAGCAAAATGCTGCATACTTGTAAGGGTTAATTAAAAATATGTAAAATCATCCTCTTACAAATTACAAGAGGATAGCAAATGTTGTCTTCGACCATAAAGAAATTTAATACATGTATTTATTTCATCTTCCAACTTTCATACCTGTCTCTGTATATATATATATATATATAGATGGATAGATAGATATTGTCCAGTGCTGTGTGTAGCAAGATTTTTTGTGTCTGTGGACAGAATGTCGGTATTCCATGTGTGGGCGAGGCTTAAAGAAAAGACAGCTATACTCTGTTCAATCAGCTCTGATAGCTGAAGCCAAGAAATGTTTAAATTAAGGCTGCTCATTGGTTAATGCAACACTGAGAAGCATGGTAAAACTACAGCTCTTCTTATTTTAACACATATATATTTATATTTGTAAATTGCTTGCAATATAAGCAGCCAATTTAAATTATATACACAGGTAGTCGTCAACTTACGACCGCGATCCATTCCGACAGACCAGTTGCAAGTTAATCTGGTCGTAAGTCGACCTATGTTATAATTATATTAGACATATTATACAGTTTAATGATAATATAATCATCTTTATTTCATATTTTATGAACATTTTCTTTTCTCATTATTGTTATAACCATTGTAATACCACTGTCTTAGTAGTTATCACCTTTCAACACATTCTACAGTTTTGTTTTTATTATTATGTTCATCAAGTTTGAAACATCTTATTATGTTTGTCAGGTTTAAGTCAACACTATATTGCATAGCACAATTGGTCTAATATTTGCAAAACATACAAAAATACAAAATACAGGTGCATAGTCCCCAGCACTTAGCCTCCCAGCCTCCTGGCAGTGCCAGGAGCTGGCCCGAAACTGTTGTACGGAAGTGGTCGTAAATGCGGTCAGTTGTAAGTCGCAGAGGTCGTAAGTCATCAACTACTTGATACCATCCTCCATGCTGATAACAAAAATGGTTAGCCTACTTCTTAACTGACTGCTAACCCAGTCACCACAAAGGCTTTACCTCCAGAATCTTCTGAATCAACAATGGAGTTTCCCCAAGGAGGGGTTATTTCTTCATCCGTCTTCAGTATCTACCTACATGACCACATAATTTCTTACAGATCACAGTAGAAAGTCCTCCCTTTGGCAGATGAACTCTTAATCAGTGTGCCTTAACACTAAAGGAGTAACAACAAACATACAATACTACATCATGCAATTAGAACTCGGAATCATTCAAAACAGAATGTCTGCATCACCATCAAAATCAACCATCAGTATTATAATCCCTGAGAGACATGAATCCAGCCTATACCCTCCCATCACCTTCAATGTTCAACTGCACCCCATTCAACAAAAGTCTAACCATACTGGGTGTTGCATATGGCACATATGACATTCACATCCCATACCACAAATAACACAAAGACCATAAACTAATTGCCCTCATACCCCTAACTGGTACTATATTTGTCTAGGAAAATGCAACCATCAGTGTCCTGTCTATCTGTATCTCTGATGCTTGTTCCCTCATGGAACTCCCTCAAGGGGGTGGCCATGGCAATAGAGTCTGCATAACTGTTGAACTCCAGTTATGGCTGTCCATTAGTAGCCTTTACAAACAATTCATCTACTCCATCCTAAACTATGTCTCACCTTCCTGGTCATCCTCCCTGTCCATTTATGGTCATATACTTTTTTGTTTACATGTATTTGTTGGGAAAAGATTATTCTGTGGTATTGTGTACACCACCTATTTTTTTTTTTTTTTAAGTAAATATTAAATATTATCCCTGGGGATAGGGGAGAAAGAATACTTCCCACATATTCCCTGCGTGTTGTAAAAGGCGACTAAAAGGGGAGGGAGCGGGGGGCTGGAAATCCTCCCCTCCAGTTTCTGCT